>BMAO01029810.1:0-149745 GCA_019973975.1 Trichonephila clavata | reverse complement strand
ATATAGTGAAAATACATATAGTATAACAAATTTCATAAGAATAATAACGTACTACTTTCTTAGTTGAAATTAAGCAATTTTTCTAGATTTGATGAAACAAGTTGTGAACAGGATATTGAACAGAATATTTTGTATCATAAATGATTTGAGACTCAATGATGGAGACCGCACTAATAACTTCAAACTTTAAAAATAATTGTACGAAACTTGAAATATTGGCTTTTTCACATGATGACAATCAGGGCGTGAAATTTCACCGTAACCAGAGTTCATTGGATTAACTGTAAATTGGTCGACAAATAATTATAACAGTAATTTGGTTCAACAAGTCCTTAACTTTCGCATTTATTTCTTTTAGCAACAAAATTTTGGGACTTTATTTCCCATAGGTTTAAATTTTCATTTGTTACCCGAAATACTAAAGAAAACCATCTTTCTCTCCAGGTGGCACTGCTATCATGGTTGCGATCACTGAGTCTAACGGTCGATACGTAAAGAAGGACTGCTGAGTTAGGTAAAAACTATCAACACAAGTGTAATACGTCAGAAATCGGCGCACAAGATCCTTCAAACTCACATAGCTCCTTATCCATGCGTGAGCTCTCTGCCATTCAGGTCCAGCGGCTTGTAGAGTATGGGGTCGTCTGTGACTTGGCAGATAGGAGGGATTACAGATGGCCTTGGCAGAGTTCAGTCTTATTCCGAGATAGAGAAGAACCGTGCTCTCAGGAGCTTTGCGCCCAGGACACAGACCTGTAATATTTTAATATATACTGCTGTGACACCATTTTAGGACACCCATGACAATCTATTCTTCTTCACTTATCGAGCGTTCGTCCCGTGCCGGTGATTTCATTTTTAAACAGAAACTGACATCAGTTTGAATATTCTGGTATAATCTACCTTCTCAATAAAAACGTGTGTAGATTTATAGCATGATGTATTAATTTATTCCGTATATATAATGCATAGTGATGCACAGATATCATCTATCACGACTCTATAAAATATCATAGTTGCAATTTTGTTCAGCGTTTTCTTCTTTAAAAATAGTTTGTACTTGTTTTAGCCGGTTTTAGGTCTAATATTCAATTCGTCCAGCCACTTTAAAAATTTCGATTGCCAGAGCCATGAATTTATGGTGACATCGGCCTACAAAACCGCACGAGGACTAATTACGATGGACCTCGTCATTTGAACCTCCAGTCAATGACGAGGGCGACATCTGAGTAGCACTTCTCCCGAAACTACCAAACCCTGCAGACACTGACGCGATTGGACAGATTAAACGTGCATCATCCTCCTGCGTAGTCTTCAGTGGCACAAGGCGTGAACTCATGACCGGCACAGCCACGAATTCGTGACCACCTGACCACTATGCTGGCTCTAAGATGGCGTCCTGTTAGCCGAGTTGTCTGACATGGATCGTGGCTAACATGTCATGAGTTGATCCAGTACCGCGAAGACCCACCGTGTAGGGAGCGATGCACGTTAAATCTGTCAGGACCTCGGCAGCATCCCTCCGTTGGTGTGGTAGTTAGGAGAGGGAGAGTGCCAGCTCAAGAATGTCATCCGCATCCGCAAACACCAGTTCAAAATTACGTCGAACAATCCCCAAAAAGCCCTCGAGTAGCTGAAGAGTGGGACGTTTATTATTCACTCAATCACTCATACAAGGATAAGGAATTGCTCACGTTCGCGGTTCTTGGCAATACAAATACTACCCGTGACCCACCGCGCCCATGGGTATTTCACATTTATAAATATATACTGTACGTATATTTATAAATTAAATGATATCTAAGCCTAACATTAAGAATTCGATTATGTTTGATAAATATAATTGCTACTGTAACTCTCGACTCTTGATGCATAAAAAGACCGGGCTTCTCTAATTTGTATTTCCTAAAATCTCATGTTGAGTATAGAATGATGGCACGCTTTGTAATCCTGATGACCAAGTGTATTTCCACCAAAACCAATTTTGGTGGATCTCTGCTTCATAAAATAAACATGCAGACAAATTTCAAATTACAAATCTAATAGAGCAAGGAGCAAGTTTTGTATAATACCCTCCATTACGTCCGTTGAAGTCCGTTCTCCAATATAACTGTTCTTAGCGGATTTCAATTTTAACAAAGAAAATACCAAACCATTCCATTAGCCCCTTAGTCCTTGGTTCGAAAATAAGTTTTGTCAATACGCCCCAGTAAACCCTGCTCTTGGAGATGATTACCTTAAAATACCATTCTTGGTAGGTCCTATTTAAAAAGCATTATAGCAACAAATTTCAATATACTTCTTCTGAATATTATAATCTCTTCTTAAATATATTCAGATATTATAATGCTAATTAATCTCTGATCGTTCAATAATATTTATTTTCAATAACTATAGTTCTGCTATGTAGGATATCCGATAAAACTTTCTTTTGCTAAAAAGGTTAGATCATCCTTTGCAGAGGACGGCAATGTTAATCAAATAGCATTTACAACAACGCTGCATCTAGCCTTATTAAACGACGCAATTATTCCGTCAGGGTCATTAACCATCGACAAAACATCGTATCAACGCGTCCACTTCTTCCTTTAACTGGCATTAAGTCACCACATCTTTACCTGTGAGTTTTATTTAACCTCTAACGTCCTCTCAGAAGGATTGACTATCTATCCTTCCCTATAATGTCATTTCTATAATGTGTCTGCCAATAAATGTTCTATATTTTAAAGGCCTGCCTTTTCTAATTTCCATTTGTAATATTCCCCATATAAATACTTTCTACATAATAAGTAATAAATTGTTGGTTCTTTAAACTACTGTTATCTATTCTATTTTCAAAGTTAACCCATACACCATAAAACCCTGAACACCCCGCAATCTGAAGAATAACTTTTCGATTTTGTTAAATTCTAATATACGAAAGAATCTGTTACCAAATTTAAGACTGTATCCTCGCCTTTAAAAGGGAATAATTATTGCCACCCTCCTTAACGAAAACCTTACCTGGGATCTGTTCTAAATACATTATATAGCGCATCTTTCTCATGAAAGATTCTATATCATATTTCAGACTGTACTTCAGTAGTTTAAAAATGAAATAATAATTATCTATAACTCCTTAAGCCCCGCAAGCACCACTTGGGGTCAATTTTACGAAATTGTTTTGGTGTATCTCCACCTATGAGTGACCTTTTAGGGCTAAGTATGCATCTATGGTTTAAAAATAGGAATGAGTATTTATATCTCCCCTTAACACTTAATACCCTTGGTCAAATTTTCCCAAAACCCATTTTTGTAGAGGGATATTTGCTCCGTAAGAAAACGTACCAATTTTCAAGCAGGTAGGTCGTGGTTAAACAAATATCTATATTACGCCATAATCCCCACAACGCCACTTGGAGGCCTATTTTCTAAAACTCATCTTGCAGCTGATCTCTACTCTGTGTGAAAGATCTGTTATCAAATTTAAGACTGTGTAAAGTGGAATAACTATCTAAAACGCCCTAAGCCCCCGCAATGCTACTTAGGGGTCGATTTTCACCAAACTCATTTATGGGATCTCTACACTATAGAAGGTATCTACTAATGTTTACTTTAATGTTGTGCACTATATTTTGCTAAAATAGTTACTATTAATGATATAAGTGCCTTCACTCATATGTCATCAAATAGTGTAAACCTAAGAGTTGGTGGCTTATGTTGAAATCTTTTCTCATAATAATCAACTTAATATCAATCTCATTTAAGTTAAGCATTAGTTTTGAATGAGTTGTTTTAAATTAAGACCACCTTCCACTGTCTTTGCTTCTGTTAAAATATTGATCTCTACAGATATCCTGTGCTTATACACCCATTTGAAAATGCTAAATGGGTTCTACTCTATCACCAAAAATCTTCAGCAATTCTTAAGTACTCTGCAGTCAATACAAAATCCGTTTGATGGAGTTTTGTTGTATGAATGACCCACTAAAGAAAAAGTGGGAGGAAATTATCTTTCTTTCAGTATTGATTCATAATTTAAAATGAAAGGAAAATAGATGAAAGTACTATAAGCTACAAATGGCGGTGTCATTTAACTAGATATTATCGAATATTTTAGAAAAATCTCTTTTTAAATTTATTTTTGTTAGCTTTTTCGCTTTTGATTTTATACTAAATATACTTGTTCAACGATGTTTTTAGTTTCTCTAATCCTGAATCTTTTTAAGCTATGTGAGTGGCTTTTGAGTACACCTTACTTTTACTTGATAGTTCGCTTTCAATTCAAATAACACATTACCGAAAGGCTGTAAAAATGTTTATATTTCTACACATAACAGATGGTTTAATTTAAAAGTAATAAAAATAATCAACGATAAACTCCTGAACTATATGTTTCATTTAATTAACATATGCTGTGATTTGTGCCTTAAAATTGAGAATACACTTATGAAAAACATACTTAATTTTATTTTGCTTGACTGCTATATTTTATCAAGTTTTGTGTAATCTTATCTTAAGTTTTAACGATCCTTTTGTGTGATTGCTAGAGAACTTTTCTCTCTGGAAAATGGCTCTCAATAAATATTCTGATGTAAGGAAATTCATTATGATTATTAAAGAAAATCTTATCGTGATGTGTGCTTCAAAAATTGTTGGTAGAAACCATACTTGTGTCAGAAAACCATTATAAATATTAAAAGCGATGAATTGATTTAAAATAAATGGAAAGGGGAAGGAAAGGTATTCTGAGTGATGTTGCAAAAGAAAAATTTGAAGAAATCAAGATTGGTCTACACCTAAGATTACAATCAGATTTGTGGCAGAAACTTTAACAAATTATAGGTAGAAGAGTATAAGTATGTGAAATGTAACTGGGTACAAGCTGGACATAAAAGTCAAGTTAGAAAAACTGTCATCAGCTTGCAAAATCCAGAAAAACATTTGGGTTTTCAAACTCATCAATTGAAGACCAATAACACTGGAAGAAAGTTATATTAAATGATGAAAGTAAATTAAGAAAATTTTTAATATAACTTATATAATTATATTAATTTCTGGTCAAAATTGTCTCCTATCCATGAATTATATTTAGTAACTGTGGGATATGGTAGCGATTTTTGACATAATTGTCGATCCTAAATCTATTGAGATTAAATGCAATCCTTGCCTTACTTATTCAGAGTTTAACTTGTTTATACTTTGTTTTGTAACCTTATATATATATATATACGTTGAAATATATTTCAATTAAACACAATACTACAAATGTCATTAAAAATGTTTATAGCTGTGTTAGAAATCCAATGTATTTTGTATGAATTTGCAACCTAAAATTTAGGAGATGTTGTAGATTTAAACATGAGTTTGGTGATATGTTCATAGATACTTCTCCTTCTTATAGTGTTCTTCCCCAAAATTGCAAGAATTTTCATTAGAAACTATTTAATTCTTCAAGTTATTATGGTAACTAACAGGTATAAAATTATCTCTTGGAACTCGAGATAGTAAAACCTGAAACAAATTCACAATTTAGTAGGAGAATAGCCATATAAAGATAAAGCGCGTTTAATATTCTTTATTACATTATAATAAAGTGTTGAATAAAGGATTGTATATATAAATAAAATTTTCACTTTTAATGAATAGGGGACGAGCTTTAGATACCTGTAACTATACAAAACTTCATAGAACCTGAATCTATTTTATAGATTTATTTCAACCTCGATTTTTATTCTGACTCCTAGAACCCCAAGTTCCTTGGAACACAATTTGAAGACCGCTGGTCTATAGGTAATACAAGTGGACACATTGAAAAATTCCTATTACAACAGAAATGGTCGGAATTAGGCCCTAACGAAGATGTTAAGTAAAATTTAGAAACAGACAAAGCAATTTTGGCTTTAAATAGACAAACCTGTTATTTATCCCAGATATGGAATATCGAGAAAATTTTTATTGCTTTCAAGTATGAGCGTGGTTGCCAATGTCAAAACGAAAGAAGAAAACTGGTTATTACAGAGATATAGGAATTAAACACAATGGTGAAACCAAATGTGTTTGAAAATTTGTTTTCAGTACAATTCTCATCCTCCTAATGAAACATTTGTTCGTGTTCAGCTATTTGTCTATTAATTAAATCTGAATCTAATTAACGCTGTAAGTTTTAAACCCTATACTTCCTACAGTTTGGTAATTCTTTTAAAATGTAGCTATATACTAGCAGATAAAAAGTCCCTTTAAGTTGATAATTTTTAAATTCAACACTTTGAGCACCACAGGTAACTTTGTTTCTCTGGGCATTCTACCAATAGCCCACGCATTGCTTCAAAGTGGACCAGAGAATTAAGATCAACACAAATCTTTCAGACATTGGACATTTATTGATTTGCAGCTTGTTGTTGGGGAGGCAATATAAGTGTCGTTTAACTGATGGCGAATTTCAAGTGAGTGAGTGAATAACAGCGTCACTGTTCAACTACACGAGGCTTTTGGCGACGGATTTGTGGTACACGAACCATGGTCAGGTGACGAGACGACACCTGATCTGACACCCTCTCTAACTACCACGCCATGAAGGTTTGGGCTCTTGACAGATTTGTGCATCATTTCCTACGGCAGGTCTTCAGTGGTATTGAGTAAAACTCGTGACACGCCACCAACTAGTCACGATACCTTGAGCACTGTTTCACCGGGCCTAAGGCTTATTTGAATTAATTTAAGATAGCGGTTGGCAACTGCTTAGAACTACAGCAACAGGATCGTATGCGAAAACTCTTAGCGTACAATGAATCTTGGTTGTTTAGCTTTCAATGAATTAGTCAGTTCCTCATTTCCATGTATTTTGTATTTACAATTGTTCTTGCTTTTACCAATGATAAATTTATTTTAAAAACATAGAGTAACAATGAAAAGATTATTTTATGCTTTATTCCATAAGTTCTTTCTGTAATGACACGCTCATTTGTGTACATAGAGCAAACAATGCGCTGTGGCTCAGAGTCGCAGAAGGGTGTGGATTAATTGCCGACTTCGTGATTCGGGGTCGTTTATTTAAGATTTATTTGCCTCTATTTTTGGAGAAAGTGGTAAGGTGATTTAATATACAAAATAAGATCTACTTTTATTACTGTGAAAACTTGAATTTTAAACCGAGATGGCAGCAAATAACAGGTTTAGAAATAAAAAGAGACATGTAATACCTTTAAATGCTCTATTTCTATAGATGTATAACACTAAATTGTTTACTATAGGGATTTTATCTTTAATTTTATATATACGCCGTATTTAGAAGAACACCGGACGTGTTGGCTAGGTCTCGTCATTGTGTAAGTCCACACCATAAAGATTTTGTGTCTTGACAGTTAAATCAGCCCTTCTACATGGTGGATATTCAGGCACCAGATTCGAATAAAGCGGCTCATAGGTCGTGGTCACTGACCGCCGGCTACAAAATGACCCTGTTCCTAGAAGAAACAAATGTTTGACAACTCACAGCTGGAGCGTGTGGCTTCAGTGTGACAGCCCCTGTGGCCAAACATGCGCACCATCAGTAGTCTCCGTTCTGAGCTGCCAAGGACAAAAGGGTGATGTCCTGGTGGTATTCGGGCTGTCGGCGCAATAAGCATCTCGGTTCAAGTTCTTTATGCTGCAACAAAATTGCAAAGGAGAATCAGGAAAACTTGAATCCAAAGGAAATATTAGTAAACCAAATAAAGCGGATAGGGATCGCTAACGTGTAGGTTCTTCAAATAATAGATTTCTTTGAATTTTATGCACCGAAGAATTTTTCGTGA
Organism: Trichonephila clavata; assembly: GCA_019973975.1. Taxonomy (NCBI): domain Eukaryota; kingdom Metazoa; phylum Arthropoda; class Arachnida; order Araneae; family Nephilidae; genus Trichonephila; species Trichonephila clavata. The sequence continues at coordinate 141,970 of BMAO01029810.1, read as the reverse complement.
GGTGCTGTGTTTGCTGAAAATAGATAGGATTTTGATATTTTTAAGATTATGTACAGCGATTCTCTCAGGTAACTTTCTGCAACTTGATCGTTGTTTTTCACATGCTTTTGGCCCGGTTTCGTTCCCTGGATTGTGTATCTGTAGCACTAAATGTACGCGTTCCTGATAGCGAAAATGAAACGCTATACAAGGGTGATCAAATGAAAGTGTACGAGCGACACGGTGGGGCTAAATACAGACTTTATTCAAAATATACACCATTTCTTTAGCAAGTCCACTGATGAATAAACCACCCAAGTTCTTGTTCCCAATTCCTGTGAGCGAGACCCGATCCTACGAACGTCCTTGATACGTCGTCCGAGTTGCGGCACTTTCCTTTCAGGTGTTTCTTCAGTGGACCAAACACATGGAAATCGCAGGGTGACATGTGTCCGGACTGTAGGACGGATGGTCAACATACTCCCGGCCCAGAACTAGTCAGTTCCATTTGTGTGACTCTGGAGACGGTAACCGGACGCGCGTTATCAGCGGAGCAAATTCCCACCCTCCGTAGGCCCAGCCCGGTCTTTGTTCTTGATGGATATGCGTAGGCGTCGGTGTCTCACAGTACATCAGGTTAATGCTTTTCTGTGCTCGAGTAATTCTGTTGCTCGCATTATTTGGACGCCGCTTTTATAGAGCCTTCTCTCCTGCGCATGCAGGCACCTGCGCATGGTCGATCAGTCAGAGTCTCCAATGGCATCCCGGATGTCTGCTTCACGACTATCCCCTTGGCGGAATAATGCAAATATTCGCTGTTTCATTTTATGTCGTTTCTTGCTTTCATTGATCACCTTGTATAAGTTTCTTGTTAGTACGCCTTTGATGGTGGAAATGGTATTCACACACGTTGTTGTTTCCTCCTTACATAAGTGGTAGTTAAAGAGCAAATTTAAAAAGAAAACAATTGGCAAAACAAAATCACAATACTATATCAACAACGAATTTATTAAAATGATTTCACTACTAATGAAGATAATTTTCATGAAATAAGGAACATTAGAACTGATTAATTTATAATTTGAAATCTAAAATTAAATTCATTAAAGGAATTAACAAGATGTGTGCGTAATATTGTATGAAGTATAGTTATTCGCTGCTCTAAACTGTATTACTACACAGTAAAATTGGCTAATCAATGATGATTTTTATTTCTGAATCCATGAGTGTGTGATATTTTTGTTACATGTTTAAGAACCCTCTATATGCATTTATTTGTTGTAGCACATTTTCGAATCGTCAAGCTCAGGAGAAAACTGGCGTCAAAATTACACATAGTGGCAATTGTATTCACCTGTATGATGCCACTAAAAAGCGAAATCAGTTCGCGGGGAATGTACTAGGTCTTCAGTTGTGATTATACTAATCTGCTGTCCCATTTGAAAAATTATTATGCATTCTTCTAAATTTGCTATGATTCAGGAAAACACATGATTGACCATAAACATTTTTATCATTTGTTTATTTATCTATCACTCTTACTAAGAACTCTTATTTTATTGTTTTTAATAAAGGCTGACCACACAAACACAATGCTGGTTCAATCCTCTCCTCTTGGCTTAGTTAGAGTTCGTCCGGAGATATGGTTTGTAGTTTAATTTCCTTGGATAGGTCGAGTCAGTGTCTCTAAACACTGTGAAATCTCTGGTCTTACTACTTTGTAATTTTGGACAGAATATAGACTTATAGCTGACTCTCAAACCACACTACACTATATTTGCTGTGACTCACTTACAACCTTTCTGATATTAGTGCTTAAGGGGTTCAACCATATAATAGATTCAAAAACCAAAAATTTTTCATAAATTGCTGTAACATCTCTAGATACGGTGAGTAAAGTAATTTTTAAAATTCGAAGTTATTCAAAGCAAGTGTTAGAGCAAAACTGTTCAGACACCTATTGTGTACAGTCGGCAATGTCATTGACCCTTCTTGCAAATATACTGTTGGAAGTATAGACAAGTTTGTAGGAGTTCAAAATATCTAATAGTTATTGAATATTCATCAGACTTATTTTAGTCTTCACCACCAGGCATCGCTGATTGAGGTTAAGATTAGATTTTCATTTTAATCGGACTCGAAACTTTAAAGCGTTTTTCTCAAAACTGTGTTTCATTTCTCCATCATATCTCTAGAACGGTTTGACCGAAAGACTTCAAATTCATAGGGTGGAGACTAAACATATAAGATGATACGCACCAATGGACACGATCATTCAAGTTAAAATTTCCATTTTATAACAAAATATAACAAAAACCCATGAAGTTGAAACTCTTTTCAAGTTCTACCAAAATCAATTTTGATATTTTTATTTAGTATAATCCATTCTGTACATTTATTATAGATTAAAAACGCCGTTAATTTTGTTTTAATTTCAAATAAGCCAATCAGCCGGAATCGTGGAGGTAATCCATTTTTCCGAGGCTGTTGTGATGAAACTATTTTGGCTAAACATTTATATACATACACTGGGTATTGAAGTTAAGCATAATTGGTAAATATGCTTGAATAAGAACTATGAAATCAGAATGGTGGAAACGTGATACTTGAGTGTAAATGGTTATAAAATAAAGGAAGCAAATCAAAGATGATAATAATTAATTTTATTATCCAAAGTAGTGATTTAAAGAAACTGAGAATAGCAAGGATTCACACTTTAAAGAAAATATGAAAGAAAACTTATTAAATAAAATACTTTGATGCTGCAGTTTAATAAGGCGTGCCAATTCACCTCGACAGCCAGGCACGCTGCACAGCGATTTACAATACTTGCTATGAGATGATGAATGAGTTATGGGCTCAAACGGTTCCAAGCGTCTTAGAGCTCTGCTTCAGTTCTGTAACGGAGCTTGGTGAATTAAGGGCTTTGTTGTCTCCGGCATATCCATACATGCTCGATAAGTTCATCAGAATTTCTGGTGACATGCATGGATGTTTTCACTTCAAGAGTCATCAATCAGCACCGCTCGGTGACATGGCGCATTAACTCATCCATGAATATGAAGTCAGTTCATTAGCACCTTGAAACAAGCGAAAATAAAGCTCAAGAACCGTCTCCTCTGTTTCTTTGAGCAGTCCAGACCCGTGTCAGGAAGTGGAAGTCTGTGCGGCCCGTCCATCATGATGCCTGCCCTTACCTTCTCCCTTGATGGAAATGATGTCTTTCCCATTACGTTCTGGGATTTCAAAACGTGTTCGTTCTCTCCATATCGTTGCTAGAATCCTGCTCCAGACTAAACCGGGACTCGCCACTGAACATCACATTGGCTCACTCTCCACACTCCAATGTTGATGTTTCAGAAACTCCAGTTCAAACGAGCGCGTTTATATGCACAGACGTGAGAATGCAAACTCCTGTAAACAGTTTATGTGAAATTCGTATTCCTGTGGCGACTGTCGGTGCCGATCCAGTGCTCAGTACTGCCCCTCTGACGTCTGCCTTATTACCAGATATCCCGGTCTTGGCAAAGTTATGACTCATTCGACCTGATACTGACCAATCAGTAACATCCGTTCTTTGAAACCTGCACAGTCTTGATCACAGACTGGTCCACATTCAGAATTCAGACACTTCGGTTTGTGATCGTGAAAGTTCTAGCATTCAACGATTCTTCCTTTCGTAAACATGTCTAATTGGCGTCTTTGGCGCCATTTGCGTCTTGTTTGATGGTTAACAGCGTTCCTTCTCTCAGCGGTGCACAAGCATCTGAACCACTTATGCTGCGTGAATCCGTTTCGCCTTCTTCATGCTCGGTGTTTACAGGACGTAGTCGACTGAAAGTTTGCGTAAACCCAATGTTTCTTCTTGCGAATTAATACCCGCAGAAATTTGGAAGGGTACACGATATTTACTCATGTTTTCGCATTTGTTATGTAACGCAGACCGCAGTGTACTCTTAAAATACACATGTCGTAGTAAAAACAGTTCTTTTACTGGTCATCAAAACAGATTCTCTAAAGGCTTAAATAGCAGGCCGTCATGGGGATACTAAATGCACTAATAGGACGGAAATATATTTGAAGTAATGAAGAAAAGCGTGTAGTAGGTTTTTGGTTTAGAGGGGACCTACAATTTTGAAGTTTTGACATTAACCTTAAGTTTATGACTACGAACTATCTCGAAAGACCCTTTCAACAGACTTTGCGTAGTTTTGTGTGAGGGTATTAGTTAATTGATAGTCTGCAATTATTGAAAGTGGCTGAAAAATCCAAATGTTTTGGGTTATTATGAAGATATCCCTTTCCGGTACCCGTAACAATGGCGAGTCATCTCTCAAGTGGAAGGATTCCACGCTGTCAAAACTTCCTGTAAATGGGTGAATCGCTTTTCCTGGTTCCTAGAATATGAATGCACTTTTGTAAGATGGTACACATTAATAATACCCATAGACTGACAAATCAACAAGCAGAACCATGTCATGTGAAACCTATCAATAAAATATTATGGATTAACTTTTCATTTCAACATTGGATATTTTGTCAATTTTACAACATAATACTATATCTTTTAATACGTCAGCTGTTCTTTTATTCATGTGCATCTGCATTTTCCCTTTCCATACCTGTCTTCAAACTTTCTCTATTGGCGACCCAATTTTCAATCATAATTTTCATCGCGCCCCCTCCGCAAAATAACATGTATTGAATTCGATAATACGTGCTAACCTCAGGGCCTTCGGCACCTTACATCTTGCCAGCCAGTACGTAAATTGCCCAGATATTATACTTCTTTCCGAAACATGATTTTTCTATTCACCGCTATCTATAATATTATTCAGAAGGCATTGGGATGCAATATGAACCTGGCAGTGTTTGCAGAGGTTCGCCATATTTATTCCTTTCCTCTCCCAATGCACCACATACCATTAAAAACATGCAAAACGTTGGCATAGGAAGGCAAATTATGAGGTATTAATTATAAACCATGCAAATGATCCAGATAAAGTATAAATTTTGCAAAAACTTTATATATGAGCAACCCGTTGGGTCACTGGTAGTATAAACTTGTTCTTCATAGTATTGCTAATTAATTATAAACCATTGTATGTTTTGATACATTTATAGTCAGTGTAAGTATTTTTAAAATTTTATTGTGTTGAAGTTATTTTGTTGTACTTTCAAAAATTAATAATCTCTTAAACTAATCTTTGTTTCGACTTTCAATATGCTCGCACCCCCTTCCTATCACACCTGAAGAACGCTCCACATTTTGAAGCGCTATACGCAAAATTCCTTATTATCAATGAAAAAGATAATTCGTATAAACGGTATAATGCAGCCTTACTATAGATAGTTTTGCTGTTTGCTTTACTGCAACTATTTTTGCTTGGTATTTTTTAAAGTTGATATTTGAAGTAACAAAGAAAAAGTTTCAAAACTATGAAAATCCGTGTATATTTTTATCCGACTTTTTTCTTTGAAATTTTGGCAAAATTTCTGGAATTATTTATTAATATAGTATTAATATGTATGCATATTTCAAAAACTATAAAACACATTTCAACACTTATTCCTTTTGTGGTGAACTTTACACTTTTGAATAATTGCGATTAAAAGTAAAAAATTTCTACCTTTAAACAATATTTATCCACATACAAGTTTGGATTGCTGAGATACTTCTATTTTAGCTGAATGAAAACTTAAAACAACTTTAGAAACAAAAAAAGATTTGTAGTCTCGGCTAATAACAATTAAAACATCCGTTTTCTGACCAATTTACAAGTAGTCTCCTCAACCCATCATGAGTTCTTGCAACACAGAGAGGATTATTTATCGATGTTTTCAATATTGTTGTCCAACCTGCGTTATGGCATCATCGAGATCGATTGATAAGATCAAAACCGTGGTCTCGTGACCGGTATGTCATGAGTTCGACCATTTGGTGTGGCGTGGTAGTAAGGAGAGAGGGTGCCAGCTCACGTTTCGTTCTCGTCACTTGACCATGGCTCAAAATTACAAAGTTCGTCATCAAAAGCCCTCGAGTAAGTGCGACGTTAATATTCACTCCCTCCCTGACTGTTGTTATCAAATAAAGTTTTAATTACGACTGTACATATCTTACAGAGGAAGGTGGCCGCCAAGTGGCTGGCGTGTCGCGAGTTCGAGTCCTGATGTTTTTGGAGATCCACCAAGTGGCGGATGCACGTTAAATGTGTCCTTTCGAGCTCTGGGGGGGGGTAGTTTGAAGAAAGGGTACAAGCTTAGATGTCGCCACCACCACTTGATTAAGGTTCAAAGTGTGACGAGCGCCACTGGCCCTCGTGTTTCTTCAGAGCGCGACGTTAATACAACCCTCCCTTGCAGACGGAGTACGAGGAGCTCAAGGAACAAGTGCGAAGTTTCACGGTGGAGTTAATCGACCAGTGCCGCAACACAGATGAAGTAGAATTGCTGCTCAAATTGCCCGGAGGGTTCGACTTCGACACACAAAAGACTGAATTCCCGAGACTACAGATCGCACTTGACTACAAACAAAAAGAGGTGAGGCATGCTTTGGAGGGTTTCTTTATTTAGAATGAATCCTGACTATTATAGAGGTTTTGATCTTTCTAAACTACAGTCAAGGGTGAGAAAGCTATTGGTCATTTTGGCACCAAAGAAAAGAGAAAAAGAATAGCACAGACCAGATGTGGGTAACCCGAGGCCTTGAGGCTGCATGCGGTTTCTGTGAGTTTTTTGTGTGAGGCCTCTTTAAAAGATAGCCTTTCCATTAATTAATATTTAATTATATAGAGTACGGCAGTTTGCAAATCAATAGAATTAAATAAAGAATATCGTGAATGTACGTATGTTTCAATGACTGCTCGTGGAATAGCCAATTGTACATTTCAAATGTTAGAGCGCCACCACACATGCTCATGTAGAGGAACAATTAAGGCTTCACGCTATGAAGTTTGATATATGCATATACACACAGGGTGTCCAGCCTTAATGTGACCCAATAGCTAATTCCCGAACAGTTCGGTTTAGATATGCACTTCCAATTTAAAAAATGTTTTAAAAAAGGAAAGGAATGTTTTTTCGTGCTTTTCGAACCAAAAGACACAGTTACAAAAAATTACAAAAATAAAATTTTTATACGGTCCCCCGGTCTTATCACTTGTACTTAGGAAAAGATGCAGTACACAAAAACAAAGTAAACACAAAAGTTTTATTTTATTACGATAAAAACTGGCCGAGTTATGCCTACATAAATTTGAAGCATCTGAGTTGCTCAGAAAGGGGGTCGTATATAAATTGAATTAGTGCACAGTAATACACTGTCTACAGAAAGAGCACAAAAAAATCATAGAAAAATTAAAACATCGTAGTAAACATCATAGCTTGACAATTTGCATTGCTGTATGGAAACAATAAAAATTCAATTAAAGAAATACAACTTGTACCGAAAAGATTAAAACACCTTGTTTTAACAAATAGCAGCAAAATAATACAGGATTTGCCTTTCAAATTATAGCATAATGTGGAATGATGCGCCAATCATGAATCAGGGGTTTTATTGCATCAGAATGACCAAATGTACTTAAATAATGGTGAAGGCACGAGACAGGAAATACGTCTATTGCAACTCCCAGTTTTATACATGCGCTGAACAGGACGGGCAATTGTGCAATAAGATGGATGTCTTCGAGTGGGAAATTTAAGGGTATAAAGTCTTGTCGCCTCTCTCTTATTTCGATTACACTGCTCATAAAACAGTACCATTTCGCAGTATTCTTCATTTGTACACATCTCGTTCTCCCCTACTATAATTCGTAATATTAGAATACGACTGTATGCAATTGCAAGCGATTACACAACAGATTTTTAACACTCGTCATGATCAGCAAAAACGCAGCAAATCAGACTGAAGCCGCAGCATATAAGTCCATTTTTTGAAAGTCTTTTTGAAATGTTTTCTTCGTCCAAAATATTTTATTTTATCTACGTTTTACCCGTACACCGAATAAATTTTATTTCTTACGTACTCAATTATTGTATTATTAACTTATGATTTTAAATTTAAAAATTATTTACATAAGAGTGACGTGCAAGAGCGAAAGTTTCCTAGCAGAGTTCCAACAAAGTTCACTTTGGAGACGGCGCCTTACTAGCTTCTTGAGAATAGCCAAGAAAATGCATATAAAGTATGATTTTCAAAGTTCCATAACTCGGCCAGTTTTTATCGTAATAAAATGAAACTTTTTGTGTTTACTTTGTTTTTGTGTACTGCATCTTTTTCTAAATATAATTGATAGGACCTGGGGACCGTATAAAAAATTAACTTTTGTAATTTTTTTCTAAATGGGTTTTTTCTGTTTGAAAAGCACGTAAAAACATTCCTTACCTATTTTAAAACATTTTTCAAATTGGAAGTGCATATCTAAACCGAACGGTTCGGGAATTAGCTGTTGGGTCACATTAAGGCTGAACACCCTGTATATAAAATACATTACATGTATATATATATGTATATATATAGAATTTTCAGCAAAACTTGAACTTGATGTTAATGCTAATCGTGAGAGGCAAGCCACGCATGCGTTTAAATTTCAGTCAGCTTTTTCAATTTGGGCTTTAAGCCCAAATTTTTTTTTTAAAGAAGAAGAAAGCTAGGAGTTTAAGTTAATTATACTAACTTTTAATTCTGATCAATATTTAAAGAAGATTTTAAATCAATCCCGGGGCGATCCTCCAATTATTTCTGTGGGATATTTACAGAATAGAAATTAGAACATGCAGATATTAAAAAATAGGAAATTTAGATTATACCCTCTAGGACATAGGTTCCTAACCTTTCTTGAACTGACGCCCCCTTTTCTAGTGAATATTTCGATACCGCCCTTTGTGGTAATAGCTATTTCTCAGATTCACAAGAAAAAAACAGGGACTTTTGAAAAAAACTAAATTAAAAAAATGTATTCTATTAGTAATAGAATATATATTTTTTAAAAATTTAACACACTTGTTTTTTTCATGTATTATGCACACTCTTATTACTCTAGAGTGGGATATTTAAATGTGTAATATTATATATTTTAGTCGTAGACAGAGGATATTATTAGAATTGAAACGCTCTATGCGTGAATTTCATCTTCATTTAAAAGAGTGCAATAAAAGTTTTAGCTTGCCTATTATAAAGACAGGCAGAGGTTTTTATTATACGAAGTAATTCATAGTAAACTATACTTTCAAAATAAATATAAATTGACAGTTTCAGCCTTTAACTAATAATCATAATTCTATAACTAGTACCTTTGGACATGATCTCTCTGAGAGTATTATCTACAACTATATTTAAATAGGCCTGTTACAACATGTTTGTGATGATCGTTTATAAATTCAGGGTAATATTTACAATTACAAACAATGCTATTATTTTGCAAATCTTTACAAATAAATAAAATTGAAGTGTCTGTTTGTAATTTCAAATTAGCAGCTTTTTACTAAATGCATTTAAAGGTATATACGGTACTTATATCAAAAATTCAATTTTTAAAATTTTTGTCTGTCTGTCTGTTGGGCTGTCTGTTTGTTTCGGCTAATCTCGAGAACTTTTGGTCCGATTTTAAAAATTCTTTCACCAATGGAAAGCTACTTTATCAGGGAGTAACATAAGATATATTTTATCTCCATTTTCGTACGGAAACGGGAACTATGAGGGTAAAACTTTGACGTTGCTTACTTCCCGCCAAGTTGGCGCAAAATTATGCATTTGTGGTCAATAATGAAAATTTTAATAAAAATTTTCTCACATTTGTAACAAGTAACTGAAACATAGTGTAATTTAGCATCTTTACAATAAGCAATTTTTTAAATGATTTTTTATTAAACGTCTAACGTGTATTACGTTACGTTTGTTAAATGTTAAAATCAAACTTTGAGAAATATCGCAAAGTTGGCTAAGAAGTAGTTCTCTATTCCGACAATCCCAGATATTTTAATGCAAATTTTCTCCCACTTTTTAAAGAGGGAAACGAAATAAAGTTTTAGCGAATTGTGCGTGCGTGATATTGAAAATTCTATGGTAATATTAATTGACAGTTTCATAAAATGTCTTGATTTCTTTAGTAGTTTTGATTAGTTTAATTAGTTTTGAAAGTATTTATTACTTTGAATTTTTGGAATAAGTACATGGCGGAAGATATTTTACCAAAGCAGATCTTTTTTATACCAAATATGCCTTTCAATGAACACATCTACAACGAAACGCAAAAAAGGTTTTCAGAATGGTTGGGAAGAAGTAATAAAGAAAAGTTAAGCGAAAAATTAACATTACTTACGTTACTGCTATTTATATATTTATCCATATCTATACAAATAAATAAAATTGAAATGTCTGTTTGTAATTTCAATATAGCAGCGTTTTACTAAATGTATTTAAAGGTATATACGGTACTTTTATCAAAAAATCAATTTTTAATATTTTTGTCTTTCTGTCTCTTTGTTGATCTATCTGTCTGTTTGTTCCTGCTAATCTCGGAAACGGCTGGTCCGATTTAAAAAAATTATTTTACCAATGGAAAGCTACATTATCAGGGAGTAACATAAGATATATTTTATCTCCATATTCCAACGGGAATGGGAACTATGCGGGTAAAACCGTAAGACGTTGCTTAATCCCCGCCAAGTTGGCGCACAATTATGCATTTGGTCAATAATGGAAATTTAAAAAAAAATTTCTCATATTTGTAACAAATAATTTAAACATAGTGTAATTTAGCATCTTTACAAAAAGCAATTTTTTAAATGGTTTTTTTTTTTTATAAAATGTCTAATGTTTTTTACGTTAAGTTTGTTAAATATCAAACTCAAACTTTGAGAAATATCGCCAAGTTGGCTAAGAAGTTCTCTATTACGACAATCCCAGATATTTTAATGCAAATTTTCTTCCACTTTTTAAGAGGGAAACGAAATAATGTTTGAATTTTCAATTTTTGTTGTTAATATAATAAATTACGTTTTCAGTTTTTTTTTAAACTAAGTTCAATTTTAGAATTTTTAAATTTTATTGGCCCCATGAGGCATACCGAAGGGTTTCAAGATTTAAAAAGAAAACTATAAATGCGTATGCAAAATGGAATCACGTTCTCTGTGAAGTTTGTAAGACCTCAAATATCTCAAGCTCATTCCAGTTATTAAAACTAAAAATTTGATTGAAACTTAATAACTTTACTTGTGTATTACTTTTCAACATTTTATTATAATACAATAAAAGAATATTAGAATGTTTTTCTTCATTTGTACTAGCTACTATGTGAATGTTCTGTTGCTTACTATTCTGAGTTCGATGAAATACTTTTAAGTTCGTTAGTACAATTTCTTGCATAACCAAATAGTACTTTAATGGAAAAGGCACCTTTTTTCATTTATGAAAAAAACCCACCTATATAGAAGAAGAAGCTACTTATCGACGTATTAACAAATTCGACGCTGAAATCTAAATTTAAGAAAGAACAGCTCCTAAATTTTAGGTAGAAAAATACACAGGATTCTTGACTCAGCTATAAACATTTTAAACTCTTTAGAACAATGTATTTAAATGAAAAATATTTATTAAACTGAGGTGATAAAAGAAATAGAAACAAATTAAACACAGAATATAAAATGAGGCTACATATAATTGCAGAACATTTGACTTCGAAAATTTCTGTAAAAAAAACTAGCACATATCCCAGTTACTAAACATAATGCATGGGTAGGTATCATTTGTGTGGATCACACATTAATATTATTAATGAATAAATTATATTCAAGTTGCATTAAAATCTCTTAGTAATAAATACAGTACATTTTATAACTGTCTTCACAGAAAATATCTGTAGTATAACGCGCTGATCTATTTTGAATATTATTTTAAGATATATACTTGTAAGTGTGTGTGTGAAATGGAATTTCTCCGAAATAGTTCTAAAAGTTTCGTGAGTCAAAAAAGTTTGACTGATATTAAACACTGCATTAAACAATGCTGACTGAACAACAGCAGGATACTTGCATTCGGATGGCAAAGATAGTTCTAGGGCTTCAACAAAAAGTGAAAACAGAAAGGCTGCCAGATAATCTATCACGAATGATTCGTCATTGTCATCCATTTAATATGTGGCATGTTCATATACTAAAAGGATTGTCGACCGGGCGTTATTTACACTTGCACCGACTATTACGTCGTTTACTCGTAATAGTCGGTGGAATGATAATAGTCGCAAATGGAATGATAGTTTCAGGCACTTGATCCTGTTCAAACTGCACTGATTGACACATATGATTTCAACACTGTTTGGGCAACCTGTGCAAAACGTTTCAGAATAGTCATACGGATCCTATTCTTAAGCCACAACAGGGCATTCTAATCTTCCTTTAATTGTCAGGTGCCTTCTCTTGTCAATCATTGTATGCTTAAAGTCTGGTTGAACATAGACAGAATTTTACCAGATTTTGCGTTGATGAACTTTTTGTATCACCCTAATAAGCAATTTTTTGAACAATTTGTGTAATAATATTCACCTATGTTTCAACAACGTAATTAGTATTGCCCTTTCCTGCCCCAACGTGCCTTCCTACAAACTTTTGTCAAATTATTCCCTAAGAGGTTACTTGATTTCACCCTCGTAGGGAACTTAATAAGAAGCATCCTACAACATCCCAGAATGGAGTTATCTTAACAGTTTTCGGTTACAAGCTACTGACCTTGGAAAGGGTGTTTATTTGAGCCACCGACCTATACCTGTGTGTCCGCAGCTACGCCGCGCATACCTTAGACGACTGGGGCGAAAGGAATCCCAATTCGAGCCAGGGGCTTTTATTTCTGTCTTTTGTTGTTTGCGACTTGCAGAAGGAGACGCCGCTGCAAGTGCGAAGGAACTTAGCAAAAACTCCAATACAGAATCTCTTTCTCTCTCAACCTGGTGCTTTAACAATTTAAACCACTCCGAGAGTTAGATTGTATCCAGGCCAGAGGGGCACCAAACCTGATTGAGTAGCTCATTTCTTAAAGACCAAACTCTGAAACGAAACATTATTTTCATTTCAAGTTGTAAGAGTTGTTATTTTTCTATGTATGAATATACCATCTACTTACTTTTGTTTACGATCACCAAGGTCTAAGATATTCTTAATGTTTATGTGGAAAAAATATCCTCCTGTTGGATTAGAAATATCTTGTCGGGAAATGAATAGAAAATTCGATATAAGAGCAAAATGGCGAATGACTGAACTTGAAAAGAATTAAATGCCAGATGATGAGCTTTCTTTATCACACTAAAACTGGTCAAAAGATTGCTGATACTTACTTTCACTTCAGATAGTGAAAAATGTACTACATTGTTTATATTTCTCAAAATGTTCATGTAAGAAACACAACAGACCGACAAACGTCCAGTCGCAAACCTTCTAATCAATAGTTTTAGCGGAAGTGTTCATCTTAAAGATATTTGTTTCTGTCTCGTTCCAGTTCGTGGCTCAGTCGATGGTGCAGCAGGTATTGACGGGTCACTGGCTGGGTGAATTTCGATCCTGGCCCCGCCTATCTCTATTATATAAAACCTTACACATACTGGGCCGCCTTCTGCTGTTTCCAGTGCTGTGCATTTTACTACTCGTAATCCCGTGGGTTCCCCGGCTGCGGAAGTACCACAGCCCCATCAACCGGTTCCTACTCAGTCTATCTTCCTTCTTATTCTTTTTTATGTGCGTCTGTGGTGTCAACATGATGAACGTGGGACAGGCAGTCAGAGGACCACCCAGTTCAGGTAAGTTTGTGCACTCATATTTCATATCTCTCGATCCGCAGAAAGCAAGCAATCACACACAATCACCACAACTCAACTTCCTTTGAATCATTAACCTTTTAACCGTCATATCCGTGATTACCCGATAGTATGAGGTGATTTTTGTTTTTGAGTGCATCTGATTATTATACTTAAATACATATTACGAGAAGTTTATTTCGGCCTCACACACACACCTATTTGTCAAACCCGAATCTATATTAGGAAAACTACTAATAGGTAATCGTTTTCATTTATTTATATTTTTAGAAAATGTGCTCCACTTAAAATGAACTTTACCACTACCACACTGTGTGAAAGCCCTTTCCAGTGAATATGCAATTGCTATAAAGCCTTAAAAAATTTTATACCTGTTATTCAAAATATCATTTTTTAACTTTAAGTATATTTTATTTAGTACTAAACGTTTGATGTGTGTGCGTTTGCATTAAAAAACTTTAACAAAACGTGTGTACCCAAATCATCAAAATAACTTGACAATGTTAAAGGGTTAACGTTGGTAAAATTATGACCCGGTACACGGTAGTGGATAAAAAGTACATGATTATCTCAATAATACCATGTTTACAACACTGCAGTATGGCATACAATGTATAATTACTCTCCTTATTTTTTTCTTAATAGGTTAGAAAGCATTCATCAAAGAAGTCATTCAAAAACTACATTGGTATTCAAAATCACGAAAATTTTCAGATTTGGTCGATTATCTTTAAAACTACTGAGCAGATTTCAATGAAATTCGGTATGTACGTAGAGCATGATCATGCGTATCATTAATCGGAAGGTATGATACAACAGGCACAGAATACAACAAATTGAATTTGGTTAATAGGGGGTATGGTTCCCTTTTACAAATATACAGAACTCACAACATAATTTTGTACTGAAGATAAGGAAATTTATGAGTTCCGGAGGCAATAGATCCAATCCATCCGGTGAATATCCTTACTTTCCAGAAATACGTCCACTAGATGAACTCTATGCGGCATCACGTATTAATTCATCGAAATAAACCCGTATAAGGATGAACCTGGAGACCTCATTCCTTTACCTCACAGCGGTCTCAGTAGCAGACACTGGAGAGAAAGCATTGAGGTGCTTGGATCTTTACATATGAAAGTAAGGCGGGACGCATCATTGAAGAAAACGAACCTTATATATGCTTCAATCTCCATGATCTTTGCAATAAGCGGGCTCTCCTATTCACAGAACTAAGAGAGATTCAACTACAGGTCTTCATACGAACAGCCCTCTCTCATGCAGTCTTCTGGATACAGTCACCCTTGTAACTCGGGTTCCCGTAGCCTCATGCAACTCAACAGAGAGCCATCCCTGTTACGTCTCGCTCTAATGAACAAATAGCGGTCTTCTCTGGCAATCGTGGTTGTTTAGAAGACCTTTCCCAAGCTTTCCCTTGACAGATCCGTTACCCTGAAACAGTTTTCATAAAATGAGCATGACGCTGGCCATTAAATTGGATTCTCTACAACTATGAATTTGAGACTGGACTACTTCGAGACTACTCATAATTCTCCTCACAATCTGAGCATTGGTAGTTACTTATTTTTACTGTTAGAATTTTAAATTAACTAATTGTGGGGGGAATAAGCACCAAGAAATTTGGTGAAATGTGCTAGCGAGCCCAATTCGAATTTTGGCAAGCGTGCTTATAAATCCTGTTACTCGACTGACTCTACCCACATACACGTATATGCTTCGACACACAAGATATTCCTCTTGGTTAGGTACTTTTACATTTTTTTTATTGAGAACTTTTATAAACCCCGTGCATCACACAATGTATCACACGGGGGCTTACAACACAAAGGATAGAAGGAAGGATTACAACCAAACATCCATGCTTTCTCCGGGATTCGAACCCAGTCCCTAC
Organism: Trichonephila clavata; assembly: GCA_019973975.1. Classification (NCBI taxonomy): domain Eukaryota; kingdom Metazoa; phylum Arthropoda; class Arachnida; order Araneae; family Nephilidae; genus Trichonephila; species Trichonephila clavata. Next base: position 126,274 of record BMAO01029810.1, on the reverse strand, counting down.
GGCACCGCAGTCAGCGTCACTAACCGGATGTGTGGCTATTTTTACATTTCATTCATAAAATTTGACAAATTATGCAAATTTTCTGAATTTTAAACACCAGTGTATTAAAGAGTTGGCACTCACAGTATCTTGGGAGAACTTGTTTTCTTGTTCATCTGCATCTTTTTTACTTAATTGTTTTTAATTTATTTATTTAATAACTGTTTTCTAATTAAAAAAATATTTAGTCACATAAGTTTTGATTCAGAAATTGGGATGTTATTTTAATAGCTAAGCCCGAGAAACGTTTCTACTATTATTACCCCATTGCTTCTCTTTAAAGAAAATCTTGTTTATTTTTGTTGTCTGTCTCGGTAATATATTGAGATCTTTTACAACATTTTCTTCTTTAGGTTTTGAACCAGTGGTGGTCATTTTCAGCCTGGGTCACGTTTGGTCTTCAATCCGTCAATTTTGGGCGCAAGGGGTGATAAGATTTATCAGAGCTCCCTGGAACTGGTAAGTGGAAATTCGAAATTCATTCAACATCTTGAAAGGGGGAGGAGAGGGTAACTGAATCTTTGGGAACTTGTTTTTAAATCGTATCGCATGGTCTTTCTGGTATAAGAAAATTAATATTTTAAAGATTGAATTTACATTACTTAAGGCGATTGGTACCCTAAAAATCATCAACCTGTCGAAATTTTTATTGGCTTTTTTGATACCCTGAATCTTTATAAACATGCCTGCAAAATTTCAAAGCTTTATCTGCATTTTTTATAAAGTTATGGAGCAATATTTGATGCTGGACAGCAACTACCCCGCCCACATTTCAGATTATCTGCCAGAAAAAAGAGGCTGATAAAAAATGAATTAATTATTTTTCTACTGCGCATCAATGAGACTGACATTATATATGCAGTAACAAATCATTTCAAGAAAGAATTGTGCAATTCATGCAAAAATTCTAGTTTGTGAATTATTTATTGGGAAGAGCAAACGGATTTGGTCCAGATTTAAAAGTTGTACGTGCTTTTTATAACACTATTATGAAGGAAATTAAAACTTTAAAACGGATTCTCCCAAAATACAAATACTAAATCTCATTTTGATAACTCAGATAATTAAAAATTTAATTCGCAAGAATAGAAAAACTCTCCCATTTTTATATATTTGTTTTTGGTGATACATATATATCCCATGTGTGTGAAATTCAACACTTTTATTAATAAAAAACTTTAAGATATTCATTTAAACAAATGCACATATGCAGTTCTTGGATTTTGATATATTTTACCTATAAATTTGTCGTAGTCTTTCACTACCTCTAAGATTATTAACTCCCCTTCTTGTATTATCTAAATCTGAATGTGTTGAATTCATTATTAATTACAACTTATTTAATAAATCAATCTTATTTATTGACCTTTCTTAATTGAGAGATTACACAAATACTATTCAAACCTTAAGATCAACAAAACACAGTGGAGTATGAGAAGAATTCGATTATGAACGACGGAATCCTAACTGAATCCACCGTAGTCGACGCGCATAATTAAGCTACACACTTATATTTAATTTGGGAAATTGAACTAACCTGATATCTTTAGTTATGGCAGGTTCTTCTAAATACTTCTTCAATATTTGGATTCTTTTAATAAGTGGCTTCAATCTCAGCTATTTCTTAGTTCCGTCTCGAACCGATTTCTGTATACTTTTCAATAGACTTTTCATCCCGACGAATATATTTCCACTAGAAAAACTACTCTCTCAATTCCCTTCTTCTCTTCATTTCATTTCTCCCTTTTATATCCTTTTCGAACTCGCTAAACCCGAAAATATCTCGTTTGCATAAGTCACACTTTTTGGCTCTCGGAGGAGATTGGTTGAAATAAATAAAACATTTTAAAGAATTCGAGAGAAGGTTAGTGAAACGCGTAAGCACCCGTCACAAATTGCTATTTAATTTTGCTTTCATTTGTGTACAATATTTAACATGCGAAGGCTTTTAAAATCATGGAAACAAAAAATAAAGGTTTAAAAATCTTTTGTACATGTTGTGCATTAGCTCTGAACATGGAATTAGTTCTGAAGTGTTCGTATTTATTTTTTATAATTGTTAAGTTAAAGTTTTATGAAATATTGATCTTTCATTCGTTTTCTTCTATGTATTCATTATGGCAGTATACTGTTTGATTGTTCTAAATTTGTGCAATTTCTTATGGAAAGCAATGATAAATAAGCTAATTAACTTTTCATAAGAGTTTCTGACTATTCGATGAATATTATATCATGCTATTCATGGAATGAAAACTTCAAACTCATATTTCTTCATGTTGAATTTTTGTACACATAATATTATTCAAAACCCTAAGGCTTTTTTGGTGATTGAAGTATGGCTTTAAAAATTTTTATACATGTTCTGAAATGTATGTTTTCTAAAACAGTGCATGGAATTAGCTCTAACATGTTTAGTACTTTTTCTAAAAATTTTCAAAATCAAAATTATTGTTTCTTTGAGAATTTTTGGAAGTTTAACTATAAAAAAATTAATAAAAAATTAAAGAGCAGCAGCATAAAAAACCCCATGTACAGATTTATGTAGTATATTATAAGGTAATTGGAAAAAAATCTTTGAAAGAAAAGAGACATATTTAAAAAGCCTTAGGATTTTTAAAAAATGTTTTAAAAAGTTCAAAAAAATTAAATTTGGCAAACATTTTGCAACAAATTAATAATTTTTGTAGGGAATTATTATAACATATCAATCCCCCTTTATAAAATACAATTAAAACCAAATATCAAATATTAAAAATAAAAAAAATTGTCAAGATGGTACCATATCACCTTAAACGAATTAAGTAAAATACACTATTCGAAATTTTTTCTATATTAAACAAATGTTTTAGATCAGAAAAGGGCAACTTTTTTTTTGTCTAGAGCAGAGGTTCCAAACTTTTTTGTCTCGTACATCCCTTGCCATGGTTTTCGGTTTCGGGGTGACCCCTGCTTACCTAATATTGAATTTTTGCAAATTTATCAACTTAAAAATCTTTTTGATAGCTGGTATTACTACTTACTTTAAAAGAATTAAATTTCTAAATGTAGAGAAGTATAACGTTTAAAATTTAAGAAGTGCATGTTCATTAATTAAATTAAAATTAAATTAATACATAAAATAACTGAACAACAAACAAATGCTTTTAATGAGAGGAATGAATCTTATACTTCAGTAACAAATTTTCAACACTTAATATCAATCTAGTCAGGTTTAACCTTAAATCTCCTTTGTTAGTAAGTGTCTAGTTTTCTTTCTCTTTCTTTTTATTGTTTTTGAGATTTTCAAACTTACTGAAGTTCCCTTTCACTAGGAAAAGCAATTAAAAACTCTCTCATGATATTCCATAATTTGCGACAAATAACAGGTATGTATTTTTAAAGCCAAAACTGCTCAGTGGCGTAACGTACACCCCCACAGTGCGGATTCTAAAGGACCCAAAGCCTACATTATGTTATAGTTTTGCAATCCTTTGAATGATCCAGCTTGGTGCCCAAAACCTGACTGCAGGGGGGGGGGGCTAATTTCTCTGTTATGCCACTGAAACTGCTGATATCTGTTTCTAAGCTTTATTCTATGATCTTCATTAGGGCCTATTCTGATCAGTTCATATTGTAATATGACATATTTAATTTCAATGTGCCTATATAAATTCATTGTTTACTCTCTGTGGTATTACTATAAAAAAGCAATCTCAAATCTATTTTCAATATCTGAGTAAAGGGCATTTAAGTGTTGTACATAAGTGAAAATGTCCTGAAAGATTGTCTGTGACAAATTGAAAAAAATCGCGATGTCCAATATATACTTCTTTAGCTTAATTCTGGAAAAAAATGCTGAAATGGTCCTTGTCTTAATAAAATGTATGCTGTCACTGTCATAGACACCCATTTACACCTCATGGACACCCAAATTATTTTTTCACTGGCGTTGACCCCTTGAGAGTTATCATAGACCCCTGGGGATCTATATAGACCACTTTCGGAATCACTGGTCTAGAGAGTCACTTTATAAAAGCAGAAGGTACCGAAGGGCTACACCTTTTGAAATGATTGTATTCATTAGTTAATTTTCACCTCAGAAAAGGTATAAATTGTGCTACAAAATCAATAAATATGAGGCAAATAAAATAAATGCACTTTTACTCTATTTAATTTGCTCAAATCATATCTACAGCACTTAAATTTAGAATCAATTTAATAACTCAAATGTTTCCCCTATCACACTTTTCTACTACTAACCCGAAATGAAATAGCTTCTTTGAAATTTTCATCGCAGATTGCAAATTAATTCAGCCAGCTTGCATCTATATTTACTATATAGGGTGTTAATGAATTGAACCGACAAATTTAGAGGGAGGATAGTAGGCAGCATGGGGATATCAAATCAAAACAGAACATGAGGTCGCAGCTCACATTTTATGGTGAAAATGGCGATAATGGTAGCCGTCGGGAGAACGATAACCTAGACGAGGGGAGTGGAACCTAACGTTCATTTAAGTTCACTCTTCAGCAAATCTCGCCTAAGGAAATCACGCAAAAATTATACAAATGAAAAGCACAAGGCACACATGTGTTGGATCGTGTTTTTCCGGAAATAAGGTTCAAATTGTCAAATTTCAAATTTTGTCCTCCAGCAACAATGTACTTCTGGACATGAGTTTTTCATTTGCCGTAGATAAATAATAACTTAATGTAAATAGAGACTTTATTCAAGAGAGAGATGCTTAGAAACACAACATTTAATTACGGGAGACAAGACGAGAATCCATATACGAGTACATTACATAAAACAGTTTAACAATTTTTACAGTGCCATCTGTTGGCATTTACACATATCAAACTACACAATATTTAACAGCCGTTACACTTTCTTCTACATGGCATATGACACGCTGGCACAAACATCCATAATACGGTTTCGAAGTTTCTGCAGTGTCGATGGTGGTGTTGCATACACTCTTTGTTTGATATATCTCCACACAAAAAAGTTCAATGGGTTCAGGTTAGGTAACTGTGCAAGCCATTTAATGTAACCACCATATCTGATGACTTGTTGCTGTAATGTGTTTTGAATGTGCTGTGTGATACGTGATACCTTGTACGGTTGGAACTACACATTTCGGAGGTCACTTAAAGGTAAATTCTCTAGAAAAACGAATAGTTCGTCCTTCAGCAATGAAAAATATAGGGATTCTGTGAAATTTCTCATATACTAGACCAATCCGTCTGTTTTTTAATATTCCGCATCAAACATCTATCGACTAGCGAACTTGATGTCGAACTTCGACAGCACATCCAGGATTATTCAGTAAACAGAAATAGATTTTCTACTTTGTGCGTAGTATCACGAGCAAAGCATGCTTCACAAGTACATATAATGTAGGCAAGAAACGTTGGTTGGAACTCCAAAAGGGGCTGTGTGTGTGCCAGTACCAGTCATTGCATATCTGATTACCCCCTGCCATTAATGCCTGCACAGATGTAGGGCGATAAGAGGAGCTTTTTGAGAGGTCACATTGTGTACTGATCTTTCTTGCGCTCCACTGAGGATGGGCGAAAGCAAACGCTATAAGTCTTCTGGTTCTTGGTCTGCCGGGTCGAGATTTGTTGGTCACACTGCTTATTTCCCACAATTATTTCAATGTCTTGTTTTACATTTTCGTGCCGATTTTGGGAGTTACGTACCAATTAAATATGCATTGTACGCCTTTATTTTTAACAGTAATTTACGGAATTTCATTTTCTTTTTTACTAAATAGATGATGTTTAAGAACTTTTGTGATTAACTTTTTTCATGTATCCCATACTGTTTTGGAGATAAGAACGCTAGCTCAAAATTTATTTACCATGTGGCAGTGTAAGCTATTTTATTTGTGTAGCGCATGAAAACTTTTCTTTCTCTAAATCCAATTTTTATGACTATAGTTCTTGCCATTCATAAATTATTAGGATGCACACTGTATATATATAATGTTATGTTGATGCTGGTTCGTTAGCTAGTAGTGACTTAGAGTAATAAACAAAACTGTGAATTTTCACAGTAACAATGAAAACGGTACTACACAAATACAAAACTAAGTTAAACATTTAAACGTGTGTCGTTGCCAAGTGACTAAAGTTCTTCTTTTAGACAGTTAGCCATTACTTTTTGTCTCCGTCGCTCTTCTCTCTCTCTCTCCATTTGCTCGCTCTGTCTCTGCTGAGCCTCTGGATCGCCACCCTCCTCTATTCGAAGCGAGCTGAGTCACGTGTCAGGGCCCTTCACACACACACACACACACATCTATATATATACGAAGTAGGGTTCAAAGTTTCTCCCAGACTGAGCCTATAACTTGGAAATGTTTGCGGTAGAGCAATTACCATAACATTTCTGTGTCCTTCTCTTTTTCTAAAAGTGGTTTGTCCAACACATTCGGTCGCCATGGCGTCGTATTTTGTAGGCGAATGCATTTAATAACCAGCGATTTAAAAAAATGGTGTTTGTTGAATGAGAATGAATATCTCATTTGTGTTCTCTTACGAAAGAGACTTGCGAAATATTGAAGTATGTGTACGTCAATGATACACTATCGCCTACGCTCTGGATGTCCGCAGAATTCCCCCACATATCTCTGAAGGACGCACTGTGAACAAAAAAACTTTATGTAGGCAATTTGTGTCGTTTGCGCGTGTCGATCCGAAAGAAAAGACCCAAAATTGTGAGCTAAGCAGCCATGGGTGCTTTTGCACATGGCAACATTCCTGCACATCAATCCCTCCTCGTCACTGAATTTCTGGCGAAAACGAAAACAACTGCTTTGCCACATCCTCGTTACTCCCCTTATTTCACCCCCTGTGACTTCAGCCGGTTTACTGAACTGGAACGTCAATTGCAGGGTCGTCGATTTCAATCTGCAGATAAAACTTAAAGTGCATTGCAGGTTGAAGAAAAAGGACATGGCTAAAATTAGATTCCTTAAATGCTTCGATGATTTTTACAAACGATGGCAAAAGTGTATTGTTGCTTAAGGGTCTTATTTCGAAGAAGGATGTGTTTCTGCAATTGAATTGTTTATATTTTTCAAGTTACAGACTCAGTCCGGGGACTTTTAAATCATCCCTCGTATGAATATGATTGAATTTAGGAGTGCTTTGTGGTGCACAGCATGCAGAATTTGATACCCAGAATAGCTGACAGGTTTATTTTAAAAAATTCTAATAGACCGTAATTTAGTACCGCGATCGGAAGACGAGGATTTAATATTACTCTTATCTTCCACATCCAGCTAACGTTTGGCCTTTGAGTCTCGACAGTTGTAACATGCTCCCTACTTTGTACGGTGGGTTGGGTCTTCACTGTCACGAGGATTGGAATCCATGTCTCGAATGAAACAACATCAGCCACGCCTTCCCCACCATAACTGCTCGGCTACATGGCCAACACTCAGTAAGTGGATGAAACAAATTCTAAGCAGGAGTGTCGATCACGTCTTCGAAATCCTTACCTGAATGCGAATTCATAACCTGTGAACAGATTGCTGACAAAAGGGCAGATTATAAAAGTTCGTAGGCCCCATATCAAGACATTCAAACTTGCATTGGAAACTCAGTTTGACTAATCACCAGAATACTTGAAAGCAACGCAAGATTGGAGGGTTAGCTTTTTATATATAAAAATAAGACCTAAAAAAAATCCCAATGCATCTTTTGCAGCTTAAACTAAAATAAGACTATGTCTGCAAATTTTTGCGGATGCACGGTACCATTTACTATTGTTTGCTACGTAAACAATTGTAAATAGTATTTGTTTCTTGAATTGCTGTCATATTTCTTACATTGTGAATTGGTTACAGCTTTTTCCAAGTAGTTAAATCCTTCGTCTTAGTTTCAACACTTATCCTCATTCGAATTGAATGAATATTTACAGGTATGACTTATGTATGCACTTCTTCTTTATCTCTACTTTCATCTTCTGGCTGGTGTCGCTCCTTAACCTAGTCTCCGATGATGTCAACAAGGCGAAAATGGAGCGGAAGTTGTGGTACAAGTACGACCCCACCCTCGTTCACGAGGGACTTTACGCTATCGCATCAGTGCTCGCTGCGGGAAAGCTTGGATACTATTGCCTCCAGAGCTCCAGGTTAGGACCCTTACAGGTATGTTCCCTCATGACACAGTTCTATCTACTGAACTGAATCGAACGGTGGACACACTTATTTAAGAAAATCCTATCTTAATGTAATATTTCATATAGAACAACTACAATAAGGTGGGACATCTTCAGTGGAAATATTAAGTGTCTTGTACATTTCATTCGGTTCCCCATTTACAATTTTTCTTGGGCTCTAGCGTTTACGCATGGTAAAAACGAAAATGTTTACTAAAAATGTTTTGTGGATATATAAGGGGCATTCAAATGAAACACGGCCACTTGTGGAAAATAACGGTAACGAGTTTATTAACTCAAAAATGTAGTTATACACAGTACACATACTAGAAAATAGTCTACAAAACTGTTGGCACATTTATCCCGTTACAGCTTTAGCCAGTCGATTCCATCTTTGAAGAACCTAGTACGCTGCTGTCGGATCCAGTCCTGGACCTAGTCACACACTTTGTCATCCGTTATGAATCCATGTTCACGAATAGCTCATTTTAGAGGTTCTAAGGCATGAAAATCACACGGTAATAGGTCTGGACTGTACGGAGGATGTTCCGGCGTTTCCAACTGGTAATGATGCAATGTCATTTTCACCGCATTGGCCGTGTGTGAGCGAGCATTATCATGCAAGAGAATAACACCATTGGACAACATGCCTGGGCGTTTCAACTTAATGGCTCGTCTAAGGTTCTGTAAAGTAGCTTGATAACGCTGGACATTGATGATGTTTCCCCGTTCTAGGAACTCGACAAGTGAAAGGGGGGGCCTTGTGTTTAAAAAAAGAAGGGGATCATGACCTTACCAGAACTGGTGTACATGGCCTTTGATTTATTTAGAGATGGTGAAGTTGCACGTTTCCACTGCTTGCTCTGACATTTTTTTCCTGTTCAAAATGGTTACATAATGTTTCGTCACCAGTGACCATTTGCCACAGAAATGTTTATTCCTCTTCATGATAACGTTGCAGTTGACTCAAAGGCAGCGCCATTCAACGGTCAGTTGGTGGGGAACCCACTATGCACAAATATTTCGAAAGTTCTTGATGCATTATGGTGTGCCCACGCTAATACCCAGTAACCGATGGTGTGGTTACTGGTTGTGGTTAAGAAGATATTTCTTCCATTAGGCGGATAAATTAAAAGAATTATTTGTACGATGATGTGTTGAAGGATTCAAGATCATATCCCTTAGAGCAGGGGTGTCAAATTCGTGGCCCGTAACGAACTTTTTTGTGACTTTGCCAGTATATCGGCACACAATAATATGTAATAAAATACTAAAATTTTTCCCGAAATAGGATAAATCGTAGTTGACTAGAGAGGCCAAGTGTCAGGACGAAAACTGCTGATTGGGTTGCGTAGTTGGTTTGTCGCTGGCCTTCTGCACCCAAGGTTGAGGGTTCGACCCTGGCCCAAGTCGGTGGATTTTCATGATGCAGAAAATCGACAGAATCTATGTCGTATGATTATGTGGCATGTAAAAAATCACTTGAAGTGCCCGTTTGGCTTGGGTGCTCTCGGCAAAATTGAATTCCTAAGTGCAATTTCACATCATCAGAGCTCAAGGGCCTTCCTCTGGAGAGGAAACTTGGCGTCAGCATTACTCGCGGCAATTGGTATCGCCGTGCCGCACTAAAAAGTGATACCAAATCCCGGGCACAATATTGCTTTTGTGTTTGACACTTCTGCCTTAGAGGATATCGCCTTGGGTCCTTTAAGGGATATGAAGGGTCAGTGAAAGTTGCAATGAAAGTTGACCACTTGTTGTTGCCGTACTACGAGCGAAAGAACTAAGTGCGTTTTGCAATTTTCAAAAGTATTTGCAGGTAAGTTTTCAAACATTTTTACTTGTTAGTATGCATGTGACTTGTGCATTGAAGTTAAGCATAAAATGTACACCTAAATAATTATAGTATGTAATAGTGTAGCCATTTTTTAACTGACCATGTTCTGTCTTACAGTTTAAAGGTTCATTTTCCAAGATGGCGTGTCGGTATTAAGGAATACCTAGAACCGGACTGTCATATATAATATTACACTCATGTCCATAAATTAAGGATAATTATGAATGTCACAGAAATTGAACTCTAAAATAAAAATTTCACCTGAAGAATTATCACACACATCTTGAAGAAGAATATGCAAATTACAGGAAACCACCAGATGGCGCGGATAGTACGTCACAATGACGAGAGTGTTAGAGAGGGGTATATACGGAATGGTGGCAAAGAAGTAAAATTGTTCACAAGCGCGATAAAAGCCTTTCAGTGCAATAACCGCATAGTTATGGCACAAAGGAAGCATTTGAATGATTTTTTACGTGGTAGAATAATCGGACGTCTGGAATGTGGAAGTACCCAACGGGAAGTATCCGAGGAACTTGGAATCGCCCAGAGTGTCATCTCCAGGCTTTGGCAACGATTCCAAGATGATGGTAATGTGAGTAGATGTTACAGCACAGATCGCCCCCGAGTTACAACGCCGAAAGAGAACCGGTATTGTCTCGTCAGCTCTCTTCAGCTACCGGTACGACAGTTTCAAGGCAGACTGTGTATAGACGCTTAGAGCACATTGATCTATATACTCGTAGACCTGTCAGATGTGTTCCCCTTACCGCAACTCACTGTCGCCTGTGATTAACCTGGAGTAGAGAGCATGCATTGTGGACACCGCAACAGTGGTCTTGTGTGATGTTTTCCGACGAGTCCAGGTTTAGTTTGCAGTCTGATTCTCGCCGGACTTTCATATGGAGAGCGCCAGGTACCCGTTACCACCAAGAGAACACCATTAAACGACACCGTTACAATGGTGCAGGATGGCTCGTTTGGGCAGGAATTATTCTTGGTTCCAGAACTGACCTGCATGTTCAGAGTGTAACTATGACAGGCCACATCTATCGGGATGTCATTCTGGAACAACATGTACGTTTGTTTCGGGGTGCCATGGGTGCTGAATTTCTGTTTATGGATGACAACGCCCGTTCTCACCGTGCAAACATTGTAGACGAATGCCTTCAATAGGAGGATATCACCCGTATGGATTGGCCAGCATACTCACCGGACTTGAATTCAATAGAGCATGTGTGGGATATGCTTGGCCGACGAATTGCAGCCCTTCAACCCCCTCCCACCTGTCTACCGGAACATCGGAGGGCATTGCTTGATGAGTGGTGCAATATTCCCCAAGATCAGATTGATACTTTGATACTCAGCATGCGTAGGCGTTGTAACGCCTGTATTGCATCGTCCGGTAGACATACTCCGTATTAACCATTATACTAACCATGTTATACTGTCTTTTGTAAATAGGTTCTTTTTTTAAAATTTGCTCCAGGGAGTAAAAATTGCAATTTTTATTAATTATGTCAAACATACAGCATCTTTTTTGCTCTTTACCTTTTGTTTAATAAATAGACTTTACAAATAAGTCAAATTCGTTTTGCTTCTGTCTCTTTCTTTGCCTGAACTTCATTATCCTTAATTTGTGGACATGAGTGTATGATATATAATACACATTATATATATTTTATATTTATACATGGTGTTCTGAAGCTTAACGGAAATAAGGTGGTCAGAGGGGAAAGGTGTGAGGGGTACTATCTGTTCTTGGAAAAATTACCCTGCTTTGCGTGGTTAAATGAGGAGTAGTACATTTTCGAAAATGGGTAAAATTGTCACCTTCCGTCAAATCATTTAGCTACTGTGACCACAAATTTCACAATTTTACGCTGAGTTTTTTTCACTAACATCACCTTACATAACTTTACTATTTTTCACAAGTCGGAGAAAAAATTTTGCTGGTTTAGTTAAAATTAATGTAATTTGTGTGAGTTGGGTTTTGAGAAAAAGAAAGTCACCTAGCTTTGACTCTCCGATAAAAGAAAACTGTTGCATATACAACTCTAGGCAAGTTTCTCAAAAGTTGGCCCATTCAGTCAAGATTTCAAAATGGTACAACACTTGTACTTTTCTGTGTATAGCAATCATAGAGAATTTTTTTTATTTGCAGAACGTTTTCATTTTAAAAACACCTCAGTTGATACCTTCCATCACATCTAAAGGTATTGTGACCGCAAATTCCATTATTTCACTAACGTGATTTTTCATAGCCCTGCTATCAAGCACAATTACAAATGGAACAAAAACCTTGACTGGTTCAGTTAAAATGAACGTAATTAAAGCCAGTTTGTGTGAATTAATGTCACTTAACTTTGACGCTTCATAAAAAAAAGTATTGCATACTATTCTAAACACGTTATTTGAAAAGATGACCCTGTTAGTGGCAAATCACTGCCATATTGTTTTCTTTTTCAAAATGACGTTTTTTTTTTAAAAAAACTGAATTATAGGAACGGATATTTTAGCTTACATATAACTTACATGGATGGCATATGGGAAACCCACGTTTAATGTAGGGAAGCTGGTACCAATTTCAATTTAAAATCAATATGTGGACTAGAAATACAAACGGGATTATTAATATTTGAACCATTTGTTTCGACCCAAAAGTTAAAATGGAGCCAAATACTTAAATTTTCAAAACAATTGGCCAGATCTGCTGGAAGATGTGTTGTTGTGCATCTACAGGACATTTCCTGCCCAACTCGTTCACAATATTTAAATCCACTCGATTTCTTTTACTGAGGTTGTTTATTTTAAAAAGTTTAAGTATATTTTAAACCAATCCAAAAAGGGAACAGAACTGCAACGAAGGATTGTTGAAGCGGCCGATTAAATAAACTTAGCAAAATACTCCCGACTCGTCAAGTAGTCACTTTAGAAAGCATTTCCTTCATTAATATGTCAAAAAAACAATTTTTACGTTTTATTTTTGAATCTATTGCTTAATTTGAGTTGCATACTTAAGATTCAGTTTCTTAAGATATTGTGATTATGTAATAAAAGAAAACAAAATGGCAGTGATTGTTACGCATAGAAAGTGCTGCCCTCACTAAAAGGACCATCTTTTGAATAACTTGCTTAGAGTAGTCTGTAGTATTTTTCTTTTTACAAAGTGTCACAATACCTAATGATGGGATGGAAGGTGTCAACAGAAGTGTTTTTAAAATGGAGATATTCTGCAAATACAAAAATACTCTGACTATTATGGCAAATGTTATCAAAGTTGGCCCCTTTTGGAATTTTAACTAAATGGGCCAAATTTAAGAAACTTACCTGGGGTTGTGTGAAACAGTTTTCTTTTTATGGAGAGTTAAAGTTAGTTTACGTCTTTTTCACGAATCTCAACTCACATAAACAATGTTACTTTTAACAAAACCAGAAATTTTTGATGTCCGAGTGATTGCGATTAATAATACCGCTATGTAAAATGACATCAGAGAAAAATTCTTTGTAAATTTTTGAAATTTGTGGTAACAGTAACTAATGATGTAATAGGGGGTGTCAATTTTCCACTTTTTCGCAAATGGAAAAACTTAACCTCACTTAACCAAGTGCAGGGTAATTTTTCTTATATTTTTCCCAGAACAGACATGACCCCACCTTTCATCTCGTGCCTGAGTATCGTTAAGGTTCGGGACATCTCTTTTCATAGATGAAACTATTAACTAGCCAGAATATAAATTACGGGTGTTTTATTACAAAAAATACATTTACATTCTTTTTTGTCACACTTAAAAGGCAATTACAGTCTGTATGTTTTATTTACGAATATTTACCGAGAAGTTCCGAACTGTAATCCATTAGTAACCAAGTGCATCAATTAAGCAATTGTTAGAAACGTTTATCTATGTTCTCTAGACAAAAGTGAGATAATGAAAAAAAAGTAACATTTACTACTTTTTGGGAAATTGGAGGCATTCTAACGAAATGAATTTTTATTTGATCCTTTTTGATCAACAATTCAAAAAAGTTAATTAGTGATGTGTTAAAAGTAAAACCTTTTGGCTTGATGCACAACACCTTTTATTATTATCGCGCGAATTAATGTCAAACTTCGTACTGCGATATTTCAGAGCTAAAGAAGACGAAGAATGAACGCCGTGTTGAAGAGTCTTGTAAAATTAGTCTTTCAAATACTTTGCTCGTTAAAACTCAGCGCACAAAGGATATATCGCTCGCGGCCTACTTTTCGGATTTTTCTCGTGAACTATGGATTGTACAGTACAGTTCTTTGGAATATTTATGTACTCCTAACAAGGAATCTCACTGTGCCCCTTTATAACACAACCAATAGGAGACAAATGTAACCATAAACATTAAGAATACATTCGCTTTTTTAATGACGACATTTATTTAGGCCTTAGACCGACACAGGCCATACTCGCGTGCAACATCATTCGTCAAGTTTAATAAGAATTTGCATTTGTACTAGAACCGAGTGTCAACTTTACTGATGGTGTAGTAGGCAGGAAGAAGTTGTAAATCATGATTAGAATTACCTATTTGATTAATTACCAATTATACGTAAACTTTAGGAACAATGATGCGAGGCGTGTTTTTCGAATAAGTGCCATTTTGAAATATTGCCGTTGTAACACATTTCAAAGCTGCTCACCAAGAAACTTCCTCTTTTGGCTAGCCTACAACAAATGACATACAACATGAGTGTGTGCTTAGATGGGTTTATCTTTTTCTTTTTAAGTCGTTTTTTTTAAATATTAAGAGTGAAGAAACTATAATTTTCCAATTAGCTTATAAGTACAAAACGTTCAAAAATTGCAATACTGTAAGAATTTATAACAAAAAATGTTCAGAAAGGTATTTGTTTTTTCAACGTGCAGTAGTCCTAGGTTTTTACTTTGAAAGTCCTGTAGAATTGAGAGATCTTTTTGTATGGCAGGTTTCGATGGGCAAGATGGCGATTCAGATTGGTCTTTTCTTGGTGCTTTTCTTTCTCATCATCACGGCCTTCTCGATGCCCCTGACTCGCATGTACGCCTACTACGCCGGCATGGTGAGAAACCTCCCTGGTGGGAAAACTGCGAGTCACCAGTCCACTTTTACTACGTGAGTACAGCCCTTTCATTTTCTTTTTAAAAGCACAAACACAGCTGGAGACGAGAAGCTCTTTGTATCCAACTAGAATTTTGGTCAGAAAGATGGGGAAAATATGCATTTTTCCGTTAAAGTTCGAAAGATTACCTTCTTCATTAGCAGCTTAACTGTTTTGACACATTTAAGTGCGAAATCAAGTGTTTTCTGCATTTTAACTAGGTTATCTTCGCATGAATGGTTTAAAAAATTATTGGTTTCAAAAAATTGAAAAATGTTTCTCTCTCTCTCTTTTCCTTTCAGTTAGGAATTTCGATTGAATGTTGGCTCATCCCAGAACAGTTTATCCTAAACTAGGGGTCTTCAACTCGAGGCCCTCTGAAGGGATTTTGGTGGCTTCTCATTCGAATTTGAGGAAATTTTTTAAAAAATTGACTTGTCTGATTTTTGTCTAAAAAAACTCCCTTTTTTCACAATTTCTACTATTAGTTCAAAATCTCCCTATATCTTGTTTAAATTTTCAATCGTTAACAAAATACATTTTAAAACGCTCAACTGAGCTGAAATTTTATGTACACGATTATTTTGAATGACAATATGACAATTTAATTATAATTCATTAAAATTAATTGATTAAAAATATTTATTCAAAGAATTACAGATACAGCCACGTTGGCACTATTTTTGGTGACTTAACGAACATTTGGCGACTTGCGTCAAAGTTTTAAAAGTTTTTTTCCCCTCACATCTTAAAGCAGTCATTTGACCTGAAATTTTCTATACACGATTGTTTTGGGTGACAATACAATAATATACTTATAATTAATTAAAATTAATTGACTGAAATTAATTATTTAAAGAATTACAGGTACAGTCACGTTGGCTTCATTTTTAGCGACTTGGATCAAAACTTTAAAAGATGTTTTTTTCTCACGTTTTGAAGCATTCAGTTGAATTGAAATTTTATATACATGATTGTTTTGGACGAATACTAATAATGCACTAATGTTAATTAATAAAAATTAACTGTGCCACTTAATATTGTGATTATGTTACGTGTATATACATACATATTTCTATTAATTGTAATTTTTTGATAAAAAGTAACTAAACTTAAAATTTTTTTGTTGACCTACGTTGAAATTGACTTTTAAATTTTTTTTATATTAATTGTTCTGTTATTCTTGATGTTTAAAGCATTTCTGTGATGTGTTCGATATCCATTTGAGATAAAATTTTCTGAAACTGATGAATTTTTCAATAATTTTTCTGTGTCTTGAATAATTTTAAATATAAAAAATCTGACTATGCATGAAATCTCAGAAATTTTTTTAAAAAAAGTGACTTTTTATTTTAAACAGGTTTGTAAAGAGTATTTTAATTCAATTTCCATTTAACTCTTTTGAAATCGATATATATATATACAGTAATACCCCGAACGTATATGATAGTTGGGACTGACTGACAACCGCGTAAGTCGGGGTATGATTTCGCATGTAAATTATTTTTAATTTTAGCCGGAGACGAAAGAAAATAAAAACTTAGAAAAAAAATTGTTAATAAAATCTTAAGTAACACACATACAAAATCGAAAGCCGAAATTATTTTGATGGAAAAGGCTTCATAAAATCTAACTAAGTGGTCTGCCTGCTCAAAGATTTTTTTTCACCCGCAAAATTTTCTGGTAGCATGCTAATATATATTTTTTATTCCTTGTTTTGTTGGAAAAAATATGCTCATAGTTGCAGTCTATATTTTCTAAAATTTGTAACCATTTTTTTAATTAAACTGATGTCTTCTGTCAAATTCCATACCGTCATTCGATTTTATGATTGATCTGAGTCTAAGGACTCATTCTTCAATGTCTTGCTTTTGCTCGTGCATTTCTATGAGCTCATCGATTGTCAGCTCCTGATTGTTGGAATCCAGTCGCTCTTGAACGTTATCACTATCCACCTCTGAATTTATTCGCATGGCAAGATCGCGGTAAATTCTTTAATCACATTACCAATTTAACTCCATTTTTTTTTTCTCTAACAAACGACGAATCGACGAGATTTGAAAATCTCGTAACTCCGAATTCGCGTCAGTCGGAGTATTGTGGCCTTGCAAAACAAACCTTCCTTTTTTGTATAAACTTGTTGAACGCAATATTTTTTTTGACAGTCGTGTGGCTCACTGACCACAGTGAATTTATTGGTGTGGTCCGCGTCTCATTAAAAATTTATTAATTTGGCCCCTGAGCGTGGAAGGTTGAAACCCCCCTATTTTAAACCATGTGATTCTTTGTATTGTAATTTTTCAGTTGATTGATTAGTGATTCTATCAACTAATGTATTGATTGTTCGATTGTATTAACCTGATTCTTCAGATATCAAAAAAATAAATAAACAACATTTAATTTACGTGTACAGAAACGTTACTGTTGTCCCAGAAAAGATTTTAAAAGAGGTCCTAGTAGATAATAAGTAGATTATCTAGAAAATTCGCAAATTATCCAAGTAATATGAGAAATTTAAATCCAGCTAAAATGAGAAACAATTTTCCGTACTTTAATGGATTTCCCTAGTTAATGTGCAGATTACCAAGCTAATCTGCAGATTAACTTATTCTTTCACTTTTGCGGTAACATGCATATTGCTCAGCAAGAAAACCATTTTTTTAACCCTGAACTGTAATTATCTTCAGAAAAGAGCGAAAAAATGTATAATGTTTGCTAAAATTATGATTAAAAACTAAATTTTGCTTTATTTTAAAGTTTTTTTAAAAAGGGTAGAACCATTGCTAGACAGTATATCCAAAAATTAAAAGTAATTTTTGTAGGGAGTATTCTCATTATAAAATTTTTTTAAGAAATTGCAATTTTATCTCACAGTAAAGAATGATTTCATAAAAATATATATTTTAATGTAAGATAGAAAGTTACCATGAAGAAAAGGTAAACAGAAATGAGAGAATGAAAATTATAGCAGAAAAGTAATAACAGTAGTACTTGTATGTTTCCGCTTTGGGAGCTATGAGTGAAAAGAACCTGAAATAGATAAACCGAAAGAAGAAATTAATTATGTTAAGCCATTTATCACTAAAATACTATCATAAATAACACATCCAAGAAAACTTCTACTCAGAAAAAATTAAATTAATACAAACAAAAATAAAAAAAATTACCTAAAATACACTGCTGGCCACCGTAAATGCAACACCAAGAAAGACAAGAGATAACACAACAAAATTAATTTTGTAGATAACATATTGACCACGTATCAAATGATTAAATTTATAGACTTCTGTGAAGTGTGGTTCCTGCCAGAATCAGTAGCCAGAGTAGCCGCCATTGTTGGAGATCACCGCTGCCACACGCCTCGGCATTGATTCAAAGAGACTTTGGATGTGTGCTTGGAGTACAGCAGACCAAGCAGCTTCTACACGTTGCCAAAGTTGATCTGGTGTGGCAGCTGGGGTGTAATGTCAATCGTTGAGCAACCATGGACCACATGTTTTATATCGGCGAAAGATCCGGAGAACGAGTCGGCCAGGGAAGCAATTCAATCTGGTGATTGACGAAGAACCTTTGGACAATGCATGCCACATGTGGTCGCGCATTATCCTGTTGAAATATGGCTGTGGCCAAGCCCTGAAGGTAAGAAAACTGGCTCCAACACCTAGGAGATGTAGCGCTCGCTGTTTAAAGTACCGGCAATGCGTACTAGAGGAGTGTGAGAGTGATATCCAATACCACCCCATACCATAATACCCGGTGTAGGACCAGTGTGGTGGTGCATAACACAGCTGTTCAGCATCCTCTCTCCACGGTGTCTCCAGACTCGAATCCGACCATCGTGGTGTTGCAGACAGATGCGTGACTCGTCAGTAAAGACAACTTCATTCCATTCTGCCTCCAACATCTTTCATTCCTCGTACCATTGGTGGCGGAGACGTCTGTGGTTCTGCGTCAAGGGTAGACCAAGCAATGGACGTCTTGCGGACAGACCACTCTGCTGTAAACGGCGTCGAATGGTACGCGCAGACACTGAATGATGCGTTACAGACTCAATGTGCTGTGCTATGGTTCGTGATGTGACTGAGCGATCCGTCACTGTCATGCGCACAATGTGCCTGTCCTTACGTGAAATGGTGCACTGAGGTGAATGCGATAGACCACGTCGGTCTGTCGTACCCTCCTGCATCCAACGGTCACATATCCGCATTACAGTTGTTTGGTTTCGTCCAACACGACTACCGATTTCCCTGAAAGGTAATCCACAATCTCGGTAGGTCACTATCCTTCCTCTGACGAACTCGGATACTTGATCAAAAGCTGATCGCTGTTTTCTACGAGACATAACTGATCTTTTGAAAAAACCACAAGAAAAACACAATTGCTGAACTTGAAATCGTCGAAATCTCCAAGCCTTAAATAGCGCTTTGAGGTGGCGCCACAGGCGTAATTCTAATCTGCGCTGTAATTCTAATCATTTGCATATCTCACCTCCGCTAATGCATGTTGTAAATTCCATGTTTTTTGCGTGCTTCCTTCAAGGTGTTGCATTTACGGTGGCCAGCAGTGTAGATAAAATAGGCCTGCGTTGAAATAAACCATTAAATTAAATTTGCTGTAACATTAAATTAATATTACAAGAGGAGTGGATGTAATACTATCTAACATCTATACTACATTTAATACAGAGTATTAGATGCAATACAGTAGAAAAAAATTTAATTAGTAAGAACCAAAATTAAAAAATACAAATAAGACAAGGGCTACGTTGAAGAAAACCACAATAAAAAATACCACGATGAGCCTAATAAAAGAAATAATAAACCATGTTTCTAAGAAATTAATTTTTTAAACAATACTTTTTTTTTGCAATACTTCAATTAAAAATAATTATAATTCTGTTCCAAAGAGCAAACAAATGAGAAAATATATTGATAAATGACTATAGTGATAATTGAAATATATACTATATCACACTTACGGACAGCATGATATGTATAAAGTATATAATCGTCAAAAACCTGAATGAGGAATATAATATTATCAGAAGAAAAACTGAACCGTGATGCCATGAGATGTAAAATCACATCAACACTGAATTTTACAGAAATCTTAAGTGAAATAAGTCAGTTAAGTGTATAAAATTATTGAATTCTACAATTTAAATAGGAATTCTATAGAGAATAATGATTACTTGGCCGTTAATGTACAAAGTACGACACCTGAAAGCTCTTTGAACCGGTTCTAACTGCGTTTAGTCAGTTTTGAACCCCTGGGGAAGGGTTTTTCCGATTAGGAACAAGAGATGACCAAATAAAACAATTGTACTCGAGATCTCAGTTCAGTATCAGTATATGTGAGTGAGAATTAATTTCCAATGAAGAAGCTTTAAATATTGACACAACGCTTTGATCTGTTGCAACATCTCAAAGTTGCAGCACTGGACAAGAATTAAAAGGGCTCGCATAAAAAAATGTGTCATAGTAAAAAGTGAGCTTGTTTCAAAAATAATAAGCAAGGGTAATTCAAAGTGTCATCACAGCATTTCTTGCTCTAATAAGTCATGAAAAGTAAAATATTCTCTTACATTTTTGTTTGAAAAATGTACACAATTAAATTTTTTACTAAGCAACAATTTTCCTTCCCAGCATGTACTTTTTGATAAAAGTTTAAATACAACTATTTCTGCAGCATATTACTTTTCTAATATTATCAATATGAGGAATAATGCATTATATCATCTGCTTTTTCTTATTTATCAATTAATCATCCACAATAGGAGTAAAATGTATTTTTCAAGAGATTTCAGTTAATTTATATTGAATTTGTTTATTTTTCACTCTTTAACGGTCTCTATCCCTAATTGTTTCATAGAATAACTAATTATTTCTTAGAATAACTAGATAAAGTATGAAATTGTTCATCTATTATATACTTTAACTGGCTTGAACAGTTATTTCATGAAATACCTTGTTATTCAATGAAATAACGGTAACACATATGCATAGATAATAAATACATACAATGTATATTTATAAAATCTTCAAAAATCTGTATGAATTATTGGTTGTTAGAAGGGAAAGTTAAACCATAATACCGTGACAAAAAATTGCATTAACACTGAATTTTAAAGAGTATAAATTGAAAGCAAAAAATAAAAATAAAAACATTTTTAAAAACAAGCTTTTATTTAAACGAGGTAAATATAAAAAGAATAAAATAAACTGTTCCTTTAAAACTTTTTTTACTATCAAATTATAACGTCATTACACAATTTATACGGTATAAAAGCTTGTAGCAAGATTTACCTGTGTAAATAAACAAGTAAATTAAATAACTTGATCTGATTGATTTTAATTTTTAAAAATTTCAAACTAAGTAAATACGAGTTCTTAAATCTTGCGGCAAGCTTTTATATCATATTTTTACGTAGATCGCGGTTCGAGGATTTTATGCAAAATCAGTCGTAAATAACAAGGCAATTCCTTAAGAGCGATGGGTATTTATTGGCGTAAATCAATCCTTGAAAATACAGGATTCAACAGCAAAATTCGCAGAATAATTAACAGAAGGATCTCACACCTTCAACAGCACTCAGGCACAATAAGCAGTGTCTAAAATTCACGTATGTAAATGACTATTCACAAACACAGCCGAGCTTATCAAATTCAAGGCAAGTCTTATAATCGCTAATCAAAACAGTGCTCACTACTCGCTGGTTAAAATCAGACTCGCTTTTCGCTTGCTGAAGCCAGACTCGCTACTCCCTGGCTGAAACCAGACTGACTGTTGCAGCGAGTCTCTCTCTATTTATAGCAGAGGCCGAAAATTCTGGAAAGATGCGCTCGCGCCACAGATTGTGAAATTAGTGGATTTCTTTACTAATTTCAAGAAGAATCCAGAGGGTCCCGAACTCGCCAACATGGTCGCCAACTTGGCTCTATTGCCAATATTTGCCAAGTTCCCATTGAATCGCCATTATAACGTAAGGGACGGCGTTGCTTGTGAATATTACAATTTTATCATGAAATAAATATAGCATAGAGTAATATAAAGGCATTGCACATCCAAATACAAATTATTTACATTATTTTATACAAAATTCGTAACAATATATATTGTGTAATGGCGTTATAATTTTATAGTAAAAAAAGTTTTAAAGGAACAGTTTATTTTAATCTTTTTAGCGCTTTTAAATAAAAGCTTGTTTTTAAAAAAACTTTTTTTTTTTACTTTTAATTTATTTTTTTACTTTTTCGTTATCACTGAACAGGTTTCTCAGTCTGTTCATCTCATTCAACGCATCATTGTTGCTAGGTGTTTGCCGGTTATTTTCGAACAGTCTAGCTAAATGAATTCTCGCAAAAAGGACGAAAAACACAATTTTTTCTTAAATCCGAAATGTTTATAAGCAATTTTTTCAATCTTCGTACAGATCTTTGGTAAAATTGTTCTAAACACGAAAAAAAAAGTTTTATGAGATTATCTTCATAAATGACGAAGTTATTAAATGTTTCATTAAAATTTTGAGTATTTTTTGAAAAATCGTAAAAAAAAGTTTTTGGCATTTTATTTTTTAAATGACCGATTCTAAAAGAACAAAGCCTGGGCTGTTTTAGTACGGAATGTCGATTCATTTAAACAAAAAAATTCATGCGTAATAATTTAGACATCATTTTCATAAAAACGCATCAGTTTGACTCATTTAAAAAAAACCATAAGAAATACAAATATTATCATTTTGTAAAAAACAATATACCTTTTCGGGACGAAATAAATGATTCTGGATAATATTTTCTCTTATTGTTTTCCTAGTGGATTTCTTTTTGATGGGTAAGATATATAAAAAATGATCTTTCCGATTCTGTAATTGTTTTTTGTCTGAGTTTCATAGATTAAAGTTAGATAAATTTTTTAAAGAATTTCTACAATACTCCATCCCAGTTTAACTTGGCAGCGTTGACAAAGGTATACAATGTACCAATCTACTTGAAAAATAGCTCTACTTTTTTTTTTTTTGAATTTAAATCCAAGAAAATAGATAGAAATTTGTAAAAGAATTGCATACGTTGTAGAAATATAATTATTTTTTAGACAAAGTTAATTAATACAGTCAATAGCGCAACGTTATGAAATTCCAGTTTGGCTGAAAATCGATTATCGACGCCAACTTTTGTCATCGTTGCAACAATAACATTATTACAACAATGCAGACATATCGAAGTTGGCGTCCCAAACTAGTTTTTTAACGTTTTTAATTAATATCTTTTTAATTAATTGTAATATCGGAATATAAATGGTCAAAACGTGCATTATCAGCCAAACTAAACGTGAATACAAAATTTCAGCTCAATGGGTTAAAGATATCAGCTTCAAAATTGAGTTGCAAGATTCCACCCGAACAAATTACATACATACACTGTAAGTTAAATAAAAGCTTGTAAAAAGAAAATTACTTTGTTGTGCATTCAATCCTATTTATAATATCAGTGAAGATCTGCTAGAGAAATGATATTACAACTATCTTTCCATCAGAACGCAAGATGAATAGTTATCGGTTACATAAACCATGAGGCTAATAACAAGTAGAAAACATGCCAATGTCTGGTTAATACCAGTTGTTGACGTAAACTGGGGGTAGCCTTTTTTCAAATATTGTTTATCCGTTAATAGCAATTAGTTTAAATATAGTACTATTTGCTTTTTGTTATACTGAGAGCTAGACTTTTCTACTTTATTGTTACAATAAGCAAGATTTATAATTTGTCAAAGAACAAAAAAAGCAATAAAGCTTTTTCAAACAGAAAGGAATTTATTTTCTTTGGAACATGAGAATAAAATCAGGCAAGAAGTGAAGGTAATTTCATTCTCTAAAAAAGCCGTTGACATTTGTATTGATGAATAAGTAGTCCTGATCTATTTACAAAAGGTTTCACAAATTATCGTTTGCCTGACAACTTTTGAGTCACACACCGGTGGCGTAATGGAAAATAACTGGGGCCCCCCACAAGGTCAGGTCTTGGGCCCCAAGCCGGATCTTATTTATATATACACACTTACCGGAAAAATCTGCGTTCACGTACTGTTGCTTACATAAACAACTAAACAAATTTAAAAGCTGGAATTTGAAATTTTTTAAATAATTATATTTTATTTTGTTCATTCTAAGCATTGAGAGCAACAAAAGTAAACTCGGTTTCCTTTCATAGCTTTTAAAATAAAGACAGGTTTGTAACGATAACAACAAAAATCAAGTAGAAAAATCTTGCGTTTACAGTTTTAGTAGTTCTTATAAAAATTATTTGAAAAGGATAATAAGTAATTTAATAGAGAGAGAGAGAGCTGGTTGGATAACCCCGTCTTTTGAAAACACCCTGAAGTCGTTTCGACATTGAATCAACAAGTCTAGTGGTTTCTTCAGGGCTTATCTTCTCTCATTGTCCTTAAACACACTCTTCAACGTATTCTTGCTAGACGAATCCTACGCTCCAAAAAATCTCATAGGAGTTCTATAGAATTCAGACCAGGTGACTACGGAGGCGAGTGCCGTTGATTTGGGACATTGTACAGGAGCCAAAGCTTCACAATCTCAGCGGCATGCTTAGGATCGTTGTCGTGATGGAAACGAAACGACAATCCTAGTTCGAGTTTGGTGGCATTTTCCTTCAAATTCCTTTTAAGACATCGAGATAATCCTATTGTTCATAATTGATTCGATTTTTTTCAACTTTCCAACACCCTTGTTCGCCATGCGCCCCCACACCATAACACCACCTCACCGTGCTTTACCGTTGGTTCTAAATGCACTTTTTGAAGCTCTGTGCAAAGTTTTCTCCATACCAATTTTTGACCTTTTACGCCAAAAATGCAAAGTTTGCTCTCATCGGATAATATCACAGTCCTCCAGAACTCCAGAGACTTAAGTGAATTTTTTTTTTTTTTTTTTTTTGCAAAAACTATCTGTTTTAGTCGGTTGGTCATTGAAATATAAGACTTTCTGCAAGACAATCGACTGCGGATCCGGCCTTTTTCAAGATTATTCTTGCAGTATCCACACAAATGTTTGTCTTAAACTTCTCGTGAATGTCTGTTTCTATTTGAGTTGCATTTAAAAGTGGATTTTTTTTTCACCAAGGATATCATACTTAATTTTTCTCTGATTGCGAGTTTAGATGGATGACCTGAACAAGGTTTGAATGTGTAAACTCCTGTAGATTTAAAGATATTAATAACACGTTAGATAGATGAATACTCCCTTTCAACGGATCAGTCAATATCTCGACGACTTTTCCCATCTTTCCATATTTTAACAATGATTTTACGCTCACTGATACTAAATATTCCTTTAATTTTTCATGTCAATGAATTGCTCCGTATCTCACAAAAACGTTAAAATTATTGCGTCACAACTTTCTTAAGCTTTTTTTTTTTTTTTTTTTGATAACGGAATAAAAAAACTCGGTAGACCTATATAACGCCTATTAATAAAAAGTTCAAGAATCAAGAATATTTCAAATAGGGAAAGCGCACTTTTTCTGCCTACAATTTGTGTATTTTGCTTCAAAACTCCCATTATCTTATGTAGTTTTCAGTCAAAATTAACGAATTCTTGCATGCTCAATATTTAAATAATAGTAAACAAATTCATGAATTATTGTGAGAAAAAAATCATATTTCTATTAAACTTTACCTTTTCTGTATGATTTGTTATGGGTGAACGCAACTTTTTCAAGGAAATGTATATATATATATATACACTGGTGTGCAAAAATTAAGGACGAAGTCGAAAAATTAGCATATCAGCTGAACGAAGAGGCAGAGCGGACAGAAAGACCAATCAGGAGATTAAGTGAGGTGATGTACGGTAGCACATGCGCAGATAAGCAGGTAGACGTAATGGGGGAGTGTCTGAGTAGTAAAGCATGTTGTCGGTGTAAGATTATTATTTCTGGCAAAGAGATTGCACACCGTATAGCAGTTAAAATCACACCGAGTTGCTGCCTCAGCGAGAAATGGCGAATAATCAATCTGTTAGACGACATCTGGATGCTTTTATCCGAGGTCGAATCATTGGGAAGTTGGAGGAAGGTCGCAGTGGGACAAGTGTGGCTGCAGAGTTCGGAATTGCTCACAGCATCGTTTCACGACTTTGGAGACAATTTCAAACTACAGGAACAGCTATCCGGGGGTTCAGTAGCGGTCGTCCACGAGGAACCACACCCGCAGATGACCGGTATATTGCCTTACAGGCCAGAAGAAACAGGCGGCAGACAGCGGGAGAAATCGCTAGACACACGACACAGGCGACTGGATGGCCGATATCGCGTTTTACCGTGGCCAGAAGACTGCACGGTGGTGGTCTGTTTGCACGACGCCCTGTACGGTGTGTACCTCTAACGCCTGCCCATCGGAGAAGGCGTTCTCTTTGGTGCCGGGAATACCGGAATTGGAGAGACAATGAATGGGGACGAGTACTCTTTACAGATGAGAGCAGATTCAGTCTGAGTAGCGATTCTCATCGCATACTCATCTGGAGAGAGCGGGGAAGCCGCAATCATCCCTCGAACATCATTGAAAGGGACAGGTATGGAGGTGGCGGTGTTCTCGTTTGGGGAGGCATCATGCTTGGTAGTCGTACAGACCTTCACATCTTCGACGCAGGTTCAGTCAACGGGACCCGTTATTGTAACGAGATTCTTCTTCCATATGTGCGTCTTTTTAGAGGCGCTATGGGTCCGCAGTTCCTTTTCATGGACGACAATGCACCATGTCATCGCACAGTAGCTGCCGAACAGCTCTTAGAGAGTGAGGATATTGAACGTATGGATTGGCCGGCACGATCTCCGGATCTCAATACCATCGAGCATGTATGGGATTTTCTAGGCAGACGCTTGGCAGCTCGTACCTTATCACCAGTAACGATTCCGGAGCTTCGATTGGCGCTGCAAGACGAATGGGCCGCAATGCCTCAACAACTCATTGACACCCTCATTCTCAGCATGGGCAGACGCTGTGAAATCTGCCTAGCAGTCAGGGGAGATCATATCCCCTACTAAAGACCGGATATTTCTTACTGGCCACCCATCACAGGGATGTTTCGGCCTTCAGTCGCATTGCGCTCCATGCTACTTTTTCAATAAAGCTTCTTTTTATCCCTCTGATTTCTCTTTTAGTAAGTGTTGCTTACATTACTCATGTCCTTACGTATTGGGGATCTTACGGTATTAAATGTGTTGATTTGGAATGCTTTTGTACAAAGTTATATTGAAAAAACCGTCTCGTCCTTAATTTTTGCACACCAGTATATAAATATATATATATATATTTACAAATGATTGCCAAACTATAACATTTTGTACCTTTACACATCACGTAAAAATATTTAATGTTAAACTTATAACTGAATACAAAATCAACCGTAATCTGAGTAAAAGAAGTAAATAATGTATAACATTAGAGAGTATTAAAAAAATTCATTAAAATGGGAAATCTAACGACAGATAACCTGGTAACTTAAATAAAAACGAACACTCAGACACTGTAAACGACGAACACTGTAAAATAATTTTCGATGTGAAATTCTTACGAAAGAAAAAAAAATATTACTTACCTCATTCTTGGTTTGTGCATCCTGGGATGAGCTTGATCTAAAGTTTGATTATATTCTAGCATAAATACTGCAACTTTTAATATGGAGAGTTCTTTGTATAATGCAAAAATGATTCCATAAAAAAAGAAATAAAAAACTAATACATTCCATTATGCTTTCTTCTCTCATTATGCTTCATTTGATAGAATACTCCTAAATCTAGACCAAATTTTCATTTAAAATCCTTCCTGTGCTTTTCCAAGTATCGTATATTATTTTACTTGAAAAAAGCAAAACAGATGTCCGTTATTTACGACTTCACTAAATCAAAATGAAATATATGGTGGGGGGGGGGACTACAGACGGCGATTTGTTGCTTCGTGAAAAGTAAATCTTATCTTCCCACCCCCCTTCCCTAAAGCTAATGTAAGGTATTCTGTCATCATAACAGTGAAGAATTTTTATATCTTCCTAGCATTTTATCCGATTCTCAGTCTGGTTTTTGTTTTATCTGTCAGTAATTTATGTCTTAAAAAAAACCGCTGAAGAAAAGTATCTCTCTCGCGCGTCACGAGGATTACAGCAAATAAAAAAATGTATTTTGATTTGG
Organism: Trichonephila clavata; assembly: GCA_019973975.1. Classification (NCBI taxonomy): domain Eukaryota; kingdom Metazoa; phylum Arthropoda; class Arachnida; order Araneae; family Nephilidae; genus Trichonephila; species Trichonephila clavata. The sequence goes on along the minus strand of BMAO01029810.1, from coordinate 97,943 downwards.
TTATTGGATCAAAGATATCTAAAAAGCGTATTAAAGTTTTGATTTTGAATGACTTTAAATCGCCAATTGGAAAATCACTTAAAAATTCGATTTTAAAAAATTCAAAGCGAATTTTAAGAAAAGCTACTGTAATGGGGCCAGTCAGGCTTTGGGCCCCCTAGAAGCTTTGCCCTTCCCCGCAGTGCGGGGGTGTACGTTACGCCACTGTCACACACACACACATGGTATTACATAATTAATGTATACCACAATGATGATCAATAAAAGGATAGTTCAGAAACTAAACAAATATAAAACTGTGTGACACTGAAATAGAAATTATAACACGAATTTAAATTAGGAGGTTATATAAAACAGAAAAATTTATCCCTAATTTTGATGAAATTACCATAAACAGTTCTGAACAAACAAAAGACTAATAGAAAGTCTTAAATATGAAGAATTGAAACAGAAATAAAATAAATATGAAATAACTTTTCAAATAGAAATTATGACATTAATTTTTGTCGAAAAAAACTATCTTAAAAAGATAAATTAACGTCTGATTTTGAAGAAACCATCCTAAACAGCTCAAAACAACAACAACAAAACATGTCAGAAAATCTTATACGTAAATAAAAATTTTAAATCACAATATTTACATTTGTTAATCCCAGTTAGTTTGATTCGATTGCCATTTTCTTTTTGCCATGCTTATAGCTAGATTTTTTTTACTATTTTGCTACAATGATGAAGCATGGAATTTGCTGATAAAGGAAGAAAAGAAACCATTTTTCTCTTTTTCAACTGAAGGAAATGTAATAGAAATAGCTCGTTTGACTAAATGATCATGCTATGTAGATGGAAGTAGGCAAGAAGTACCACTAAAAAGTACTGATATTCAGGCAATGATTTAGTTTGAAGCTATAATTTTTTAAGCCAACAACTTTCTGTGTCGTGATATCAACATCCTATGAATATAAGCCGAAGCACAACCATAGGTTGATAATACACTTAATGTTTAGGTTTCCAAAAACATGGAAAAGCAGTCACAAACCCAAGGTCCTTACAACTGATAAGTACCAAAATATGTACAAATTCTTTGCACTGACTCTATAAAAATAAACATAAAGTTAATAAACAACGAGGGGATGATATAGCTTAAAGGTTTTAAGAACCTCAGACCTTCTTAATACTTACATCAAACCTAAGACGAATCAGGACTATGAACAGAAATAGAACATCGGACGGAATGAAAATATCTTTAAAAGTGGCCAGTACAGTAATAACATTACTCATTGTAAGAAGGGTAATTGTCAAATTGTGCAACAAACATAAATTATTACAAGCCACAAAAATATATAAGAAATAATCATAAACAAAAATAAAAACAGTTGCATGAATTGGTACTTCTCCGTTTCACAGGTACAAATCCCGTGAAGTTGACGTCCTTGGCCACAACACACGATACACATAAAAATATCAATAAACATTAGTTCTCGTTGGGTTCTTATCCATTTTCGATGTATTATGAATTAGATGTTACTGATGAGAAACGACCACGACTTGTTTTGAAAATTTGGTGGTAAAAGTTTACCAGTGGAACTATTTTGTTTGGCGTTTGGCAGTACCGTTTATGGCGACTTTAATGAGCTAGGAGCACACGCCACGTTGAAGCAATTCGCAAAAGAAAAGTAAACGCTTTCGGAATGATTTTTCAGGACAAGATCGAACACTCAGAGGGTTAATGCATCACTCACAGAAGTCACTGTGTTTGCTTACAGGACGCTATTCGTAGAGATTCTGGCGCTAACGTTAGTGACGTATACACAATGCCCCAGACACTCCCGTAACAGGAAGAGCCATATATTCATAATATTTTGGGTGCGTTTATTCGTTGAAAATGGCACGTTAGTTATATCAAAACTACGAAAATACGCCATGCGAGTTCGTTACGAGTAGCAAGGGTACCCACTTAATATCTCCAATACCTAAGCGCCTTTCGTCCATATCAGCAAGATTTTCTTCTGATGCACAATACCCCCTTAGCAATCGTCCAACTTTTTCATGGATATGACGTGAGTCCCGTGGTGTCGTCCCATGCTCTCTTTTCCTCCCGCTTGCTATCTCCTCATCATGGCGATGATTTGGGGCGATGGCGGGGGAAATCACTACTTCCGCTTGCTTTTTTCATCTTACGCAAAACTGGGTAAATTTCCCATTCACTCTCGCGCCTAAAATAGTTTCACTTCAAAAATTATTAATATCGGGTGACATCTCAAAATCAACTGCTTACAAATCCGTGTTGTTAAGCCGAAAAAGGAAATTTTATATAGATTCACATTCTTTTTTCTTTTTTTTTTTTTTATTATATTTTTTTTTTTTTTTTTTTTTTTTTTTTTTTGTAAAAAGTTCTCATTTTTCATTTCTGAATACATTCACAAGATGGTGCCACAAGTTATTATTTTTTTAATAATCTTTATCTAATTTTCGCGTTTTATTAAGTTTTCCTAATAATGACTTTCTAATTAACTTTTTTGGTTTTCGCGCTTCCTACGATGTTTTGTTCATGCTTGCTACGTTCAATTTGTGTTTTGTTTTTTTAGTATTTTATGAATTTTTCCTTGAGTGGAATACGGTTGTGTTGTAGCGGGAAGTCTTCCTTTTTGACGTATTGTAGTACTGTTATGTGTTGACTTCTTTAAAGCTTACTATTTTTATTTAGATTTTTGGTTCTCTTGTTTTGGTAAGTAAATTAATTTTTTTACTTGGCATTTCGAATTGAAAACTAGCTTTTAGTATTTTAAGTACTATTCCTCTAGTAATATGTTTATAATATTCAGTATTCAAGATTCTTATTTTTACACACTGCCTTTTCCCCCCTCCCCTTGACGCCCACTTCTGTGGGTAAATATTAAGGCTAAGAGTTTGCTATTATACTTCTGAGGCTTGTTTTTGATTAATATTGACGCTTAAAACCTATCTAAGTGAGCGACTCGGTGGCGCAATTGGTTAGAGCGTTCGGCAGATACCTGGAAGGCTCCTGGTTCTCGAATCCCAGTACAAGCGTTGCAGGACAATGAATTATTACTTAATTTCTTTAATTATTACTTTAATTCCTAATACCTTCTAGAACCTTCTAGATGTTTCTTTACTTTACTGGAACGGCGTTCCAGAATATTCCATTATGCTATAAAAGAGCCAAGAGCTCGACAAGATAGTCAGTTCTTGGTTTTGTAACCTAGAATGCTTCATCAATAAATACTTGGGATAAAATCAATACGTATCTACGTTTCTTTATATGTGACAAGTTTGGTGGAAGTGCGGGGTACGTGATTAAAATTTCCGGTCATTATTTCAACCAAAACGATAGAACAAGACGCTGAACGATTAAGGAGAAGTCGTCGCACTCAAGGACTTCCACCGGAATTTGGATTTTACGAAAAGCCAAAAAGGGCAGCAACATCCAAAAGGGACATGACTGACGAAAAACAGGACGCGCAAACAATCTTGATGACTCCTACGGTTCTGGCTGAATCAAGAAAGCCTACAATTTTCAGAGGAGAACCAGGACAGGATCCAATAAAATGGCTGAAGGAGTACCAAAAAGTGTCATTGTATAATCGTTGGGATGACACTATGCATTTAGCCAATGTGTACTTTTTTTTAGATGGTACTGCGAGAAAATGGTACGAGAACAATGAGGACAATTTCGCTTCATGGGCTGTACTTGAAAACGGACTGAAAGCAGCATTTGGAGACACCCAAACATATGTCAGACGAGCGAAGGACCGTTTAAAATCCCGAGCACAACAGCCGGAGGAATGCATCCAATCTTATATAAAGGATGTCCTAGAACTGTGTAAGCAAGCTGAACCAAATATGCCCGAAGAGGATAAGGTCTCCCACCTCATGAAAGGTGTCACCGAATATTTATTTCAAGCTCTTCTAGCCAGAGACGTACAAACATCGGCAGATTTCACTAGGTGGTACCTTTACATAGAAGAAATGAAGCAGAAGAGACTGAGAAGTTGCAAATTCAAAAGACTACCCAATGTTGTCCCCATAGCGGCCAATGACGAAGTAACCGATTTAATGTCACTAATCCGTCAAGTTGTCAGGGAGGAAATGCAACATGTGTTTTCACAGCCCCTCAACATCAAGAAGCCGGAACTGCAATCCATTGAGGCTATCATAAAGGACGAGGTTGACCGATCTTTAGCCACCATCACTAGTCAACCTATCACTTCCAATCAACAATTTTTTTTCGGCATAACAACCGACTTTGAAGACCCCCAGACGACCAACAACATACGCCGCAAGATCACCAATAATTGTGCCACCGCCTCAATATGAAGCACAGCGAAAGACTGACTTGTGGCGCACTGCGGACAGCCGTCCAGTCTACTTTCACTGCGGAAGGCCCGGACACGTCGTTCGATATTGCCGCGAACGCCGAGCAATATTCAACGACTATCGACGCAACAATCCTAGGAACTATAACCTTCCAGACGAATATGAAAATAACGCCAATCCCGACGCACCCTTTCGACAAAGATCACCCAGTCCAGCTCGAGGAAGATCACCAAAACGCCGTACAAGGTCCCGATCACCGACGCCATACCGAATTTCCAACCAGTCGCCAAATCGAGAGGAAAACTAAGCCGATCGCCCTCTATAGGAGGTGAGGTCGCGAATTTCAGAAATCCTCCATTGGCCGCAAAACTGCACGGGAACCACATCAACGTTTTCATCGATAACCAACCTGTTAAAGCCCTTGTGGATTCCGGAGCCTCAAATTCCATCATATCGGGAAAATATAGACGAAAGCAACGGAAGGTAATGTTCCTCGACACTAAGCCGGTTATTCTAAAAGTCACCGACGGTATATAACTATGTGAAGCCATTGGGTAAATGTGTCTTACAGTTGTCGTAGTCTCTCACTACCCCTAGGGTTATTAATTCCCCTTTGCACATTATCTACATTTGGATATGTCGGATTCGTAATTAATGACTACGCAAATAATAAATCACTATTTATTATTCCTTACGATAGAAATACACAAATATTAATCAAATTTTAAGAACAACAAATTATAGTGGAGTACGATCAGAATTCAATTATGAACGACGGAATACTAACTGATACCACGAGGGAATAACACATACAATCAAACTACGCGTTTAAATCTAATCTATAAAAATCACAGACCTGATATCTCCTTCAGAAGGAAACTTGAATATTTGTAGAACTTATGAAGTGGCTTCAATCCAGGATATCTTCACTTACGTCCGAACCGAATTAATGAATCTTTTTCAATAATCTTCCTTTCGCTAACAAACTTCACTTAGTTAAACTAACTCCTAGAATCACCTTCTTAATCAAGCACGTAGTTTACTCCTCTATCAAAACACGTAGTCATCCTCATCTCTTCATTTCATTTCTCCCTTTTATATCTCTTTCGAACTCGCTAAACCCGAAACTATCTTATTTGCATAAGTCACACTTTCAGCTCTCAGCGGGGATTGGTTAAAATAAATACAATTTAAAAGTTTATGAGAGAAGGTTAGTGAAACGCGTAAGCACCCGTCACACAGTTGACAATCAACGGCCGAACACAGCCATTCCAGTTCACTGTCATGCCGAAATGCAGCCACGACGTCATCCTAGGTTTGGACTTTCTAAAAGCTTCACAAGCCGTTTTAGACTGTGGCCGAGCCGAACTTATATTTGACGAACTGTTGCATGACGAAGATATAGATTCTCATGGCATAAAGTTGTATGCCATGTCTGATTCAGTTGTTCCAGCACGTTCGTGCAAATTTCTTACTGTTCAATCCCGTGATGCACAGGACGACACTGATTTTCTAGTTGAGGGGAATAAAGTTATGTGTATAAATCAAGGAATTGCTGTCCCCTCCATGATTACATCTTTAAGAAAAGGCAAAGCCTCAATCTGGGTGACAAATTGTGAAAATCAAGTACGCTGCATTCCAAAGGGAATGTGTATTGCCAATGCAGAGCCTTCTAGAAGTGAGTGTCTGAATACATTGACCGAAATCCCTTCCTACACTGATTTATGGACCTCGAAATGCTCTGATCAAATTGACTACTCTCGGATGATGGCCTCGACACTGAGTGTAGAGCAGAAGAAGCAAATGAAAAGTCTATTGAGACAATTTCAAGATGCCTTCCATAGCGAAACACAGCAAAGAGAGAGAGAGAGAATGCAAGCTAAATGTGAAACACAAAATTAACACTGGCACACACCCTGCCGTAAGCCAACGACCATACCGGGTATCATTAGTAGAAAGACGCGTAATTAACGACGAAGTTGATAAAATGCTGAAGCGAAACATCATCCGACCGTCAGAAAGCCCTTGGTCATCTCCGGTCGTACTGGTTCGTAAGAAGGATGGAAGTTGGCGTTTCTGCGTGTCGCCTCAACCATGTCACTAAGAAAGACGTTTATCCATTACCCAGAATCGACGACACTTTGGATTGCCTTAAGGAGCTCAATACTTTTCATCGATGGATATGCACTCCGGTTATTGGCAAATAGAAGTGGACGAAGCTGATAGGGAGAAAACGGCATTTATCACCAGTGACGGATTATATGAATTCAATGTCATGCCATTCGGGTTGTGTAACGCTCCCGCAACTTTCGAGAGGAGTATGGATAATTTATTTCGGCATTTAAAGTGGCAAATGTGCTTATGCTGTTTAAACGACATAATTGTGTTCTCACTGACATTTAATGACCACCTGAGACGACTACATTGCGTGCTTTCCTGCATTCAAGATGCCGGACTAGTTTTATAAATCCAAGGAAATGCTATTTTGGTGCTACAGAGATCAAAGTTCTCGGGCATCTTGTATCTGGTAAAGGCGTAAAACCTGATCCCGATAAATTAGAAGCTGTCAACAGCTTCCCTACACCGAAAAAATACACGACGTTAGGAGCTTCTTGGGACTGTGCTCATACTATCGACGGTTTATCAAGAACTTTTTTTTCCGTGCTAAGCCTCTCCAACAGCTTTTAAAAGGAGACTCGAAGTTTCACTGGGAAAAAGCTCAAGAAGACTCGTTCCGGGACCTTAAATCAGCTTTGACGTCACTTCCTGTTTTAGCCCTATATGATGAAAATGCTCCCACTGAACTGCACACTGACGCCAGTGGTTACGGAATAGGTGCCGTTTTGGTGCAGCAGCAAGATGGAAAAGAAAGAGTCATTTCATATGCCTCAAGGACTCTAACTAAAGCCGAGAAAAACTATTCGACCACTGAACGAGAATGCCTGGCAGCTATATGGGCGATAACTAAGTTCCGCCCATACCTCTTTGGAAAGTGCTTCAACATAATTACAGACCACCATTCATTGTGTTGGTTAGCCAATCTACGAGATCCTTCCGGTCGATTAGCCAGGTGGGCGTTAAGGCTTCAAGAGTACGATGTCTCCATAGTTTTCAAAAGCGGGAAAAAACATGCCGACGCCGACTGTTTATCACGAAATCCTATTCCAATCATACCGGAAATCGAATCCCTTGCTGCTATAAGTGATCTAGCTACCGAATAACGTGATGATCCAACACTTGCTGCCTTCATTAAAGCTTGTGAACAATCGCCAGATTTGTCGAGTGCAGGATTCTCCATAGTGAACAATGTACTCTGTAAAACATTTTTGACCCATCCGGAAAACAGTGGCTACCAGTCGTTCCCAAGAAAATGCGGTTAGAGATTCTTCACCACTTTCATGACGAACCGACAGCGGGACATTTGGGATTTGTGCGGACATATGATCGTATTCGAAAAAGGTTCTTTTGGCCGTGACTTTTTCGCACTGTGCGCCGTTACGTAACTCATTGCAGAGAATGCCAGCATCGAAAAGCAGTTTCATTAAAGCCTCCCGGAGCACTAATTCCTATACCTCCAGCTGAAGCTCCATTCCAGCGTATAGGGATGGATCTTCTAGGACGATTCCCGAAGTCTCAAGTAGGAAATAGATAGATAATTGTGTGCACAGATTATATGACACGATATGCTATTACCAAATCCCTCCCAACTGCGGAAGCATCAGAGGTGGCAAAATTCTTTGTAGAAGAAATTATTCTGACTCACGGAGCTCCGAGGACCATCATCACCGATAGAGGCACAGTCTTTCAGTCGAACCTCATCGCCGAGATTAACAATCAGTGCAAAGTGGTGCATCGGATGACTACTGCTTACCATCCTCAGATGAATAGACTCACTGAACGTTTTAACAAAACATTGGCAGACATGCTGGCTATGTATGTCGACGTAGAGCAGAAAACGTGGGATTGAATTTTGCCGTTCGTTACGTTTGCCTACAACACTGCTAGACAAGATACAACTGGTTTTACTCCATTCTTTTTGACGTTTGGTCGCGAGGCTGAAACAACACTGGATGCCATGTTCCAAGAGCCCATCGAATATACAGCCCCAGACTTCGTAGCCCGATTAGTGACCCAGGCGGAAGAATCACGTCAGTTGGCTCGGATCCGCACTCTTGAAGCGCAAGAGAAAGACCGACGTCGCTACAATTCAAGAAATCGTGCCGTGCTGTACCATCCGGGTGATTTAGTGTGGATTTACATTCCTGTGCGTAAGGTAGGACGCTTCGAAAAACTGTTGAAAAAGTACTTCGGGCCAAACCAAGTTCTGCGCAAACTTTCGGATGTAACTTACGAGGTTCACGATTTTGATCCGACCACTAAAAGACGAAAATCAAAAGACATAGTTCATGTATTCAGGATGAAACCTTACTACGATCCAGATCTACAAGCACACTTTAATGACTCTGTGGCATCTGATGACAGACGTTTTGGAGAAAGTATACCATCCACGAGAAGGAACGACTATGCCGGACCAACAACACGCTCAAGATCAAAGACCCTAAGACAGACACGCTAGAACCAGCGAGGACGCTGTTCTTTTAAGGAGGAGCATTGACGCTTAAAACCTCTCTAAGTGAGCGACTTGGTGGCGCAATCGGCTAGAGCGTTCGGCAGATACCTGCAAGGCTCCTGGTTCGAATCCCTGCGCAAGCGTTGCAGGACAATGAATTATAACTTAATTTCTTTAATTATTACTTTAATTCCTAATGCCTTCTAGAACCTTCTAGATGTTTCTTTACTTTACTGGAACGGCGTTCCAGAATATTCCATTAATGCTATAAAAGAGCCAAGAGCTCGACAAGATAGTCAGTTATTAGTTTTGTAACCTAGAATGCTTCATCAATAAATACTTGGGATAAAATCAATACGTATCTACGTTTCTTTATACGTGACAATATTGTCTAATTCTATTTATGTTTATTGTTTCTCTACATTAGATTTATAGCAATTTCGCGTATGATTGTTGGTTATTATTGAGAATGTATCTATAGAGAAATATAAAAGAGACTCCCTCACCACGATATCCTTGGAACTTAGTCCTAAAGACTTGAAATTCGGCAGACATGCTCTTTTCATGGACTACAGATCCACTACAAAAGGTGTTAAGGGGTGTTATAAATCCGTGTTTCAATCATCAACTCGCAGGAATTTAAACTGTTGAGCGATCGACGTGAGGGTGGTGATCGACTGCAGTTTCAGAGAAACCCTCAAATTGTGGTCGGAGCCTTACGGTTAAGTCCGGTGGCTATATCGTACATTCCGAAATTATTGCACGGTATTTTTATCAAGGTTTTGTTAGATACCTGGGCTAAAGAATCTTTTATTTCTCCGGAAATATTCAAATCATATTTTTCATTCAGATCCAAGAAAAGGTCAGATGCATCAATAATCACAGCTCAGGGCTCGAGCTGTGTGAATTTGGGGATCGTTGAGTTGCAAGTCAAGAATTTACGAAGCAGTGGAGTTTCCATGTTATTGATGACGTGCAGTATCAGTGCGTGTTAGAAGTAGACTTTAGGAAGGCCACGGAATTATCTTTAGATTTTGATCAAAAAGCGTTGGTGATTCCAGATTCGGAGATTATGTAGATACCAGGGGTAGATGAGCAGGTAGAGGTCAATCTATCTCACACAAAGTTGGATAAAATGCAGAAGCATAAATTGCATGCATTATTAAGGAGTTTTAGAGTTCTATTTTCAGATAAACTAGGGCTTACCAATGTTAGGTATCATGAAATAAACACGGGTGATAATCCACCTATGGCATCGAGGCCGTATAGATACGATCGGGTAAAGCAGAAAATGATTGATTATCATGTCAACAAGATGCTGGAAGATTGTACGATCATTCCTGTTCAGTCCCCATATGCATCACCGGTAGTGTTGAGCCGCAAAAATAATGGGCTGCCTCTAGAATCCCCTGAGGCGTATCGTTTCACGATAGACTATCACAGGTTAAACGTGATAACTAAATATCCTCGATATCCCCTACCACTCATAAAGAATTTAATTACGAATATTCCTCATAGTCGGGTTATATCCATGCTGGATCTTAGGTCGAGAAATTTCCAGTTAGCTGTTAACCCCAGGGATATCCCGAAAACGGCCTCCGTAACGAAGAGTGGTACGCATGCATTTAAATGGATGCCATTTGGTCTCTTCGGAGTGGCTTTGAATTTTCAAAAGGGTGATATTATTTTTACACCAATAGTTGGGAAGCTTGTTAGTGTCTAAATGAAAGACATAATTATAACGTCACCATCGTTTGAACAGCATGTGGAGCATTTAAAGGAAGTTTTTCGGTGGTTGCAGGAAGCTGGTTTGAGCTGAACTAGCAAAAGTGTCACTTCGCGTATTCATTACTAAACTTTATTCGGGGTTAGGCATAAATGTGTGACCTCTTATATGCGTTAAAAAGACAGGAGGTTAAATTTGTGTGATCCGCAGAAGTGAAAGCAGCATTTTAGGTGATAAAGAGGGCAATAACGGAGGCGCCAGTGTTGAAATTACCAGATTTTGATAGTCAATTTGAATTATATACGGATGTGAGTGCGATAGGTGTTGTGGGTATTGAAGCAGCAAAATAAATTTATTGCATTCGCGTCTCGAATGTTGAGTAGGGCAAAGAGAAATTATTCTGCAATCGAGAGTGAGAGAGCTTGGCAGTCATTTGGGCACTGAACAAATCTCGGACGTATCTCGACAATTACCGGTGAAGGTAATAACGGACCACGCAGCACTGACAAAGCTGATACATGGAAAAAACTTGTCCAACAGGATGTTGCGTTGGCACGTGGTATGGGAACATTAACCAGGAACTCAGAATATGGAGGTGGATTTGTTGTCTAGAAATCTGGTAGAAAACATCACGAAATTAAAGATGTCTTGTGTGGGATTATTCGATCATTAGTGCTGTCGTCTAGGGAGCAGCTTATTGAAGATCAGATGAGGGATCCTGAGTTGGGTCATATTTACAGATATTTGGAAAGTCCCGAGGATAGTTCAGTTAAGATTAGTCGGTACCCCCTGTACCGCTATTGTTAAATTGAGCTATTTTATGTACTTTTTCTCAGAAACTGTTAAAGATAAAAACTTCAAATTTTGTCTGTATATTAATTATACTTTTATATTTATACTAAAGTGAGATTTTTTTAATATATTGCTAATTTTTTTCAAAATCATTCAACGTAAAAGTATCACTATGAATTTTTTGAAAATTGTCATTTTTTTTTCACGATAACTGACTTTTACAAAAAAATTTTTGGAATATTAAAAAAAGCTCACTTTGGTATATATAGTTACATATCAGTTATGTTCAGTAAAATTGTCATGTGTGCATAGTTAATGAGTTCTGAGAAAAACGTACATGCACTTTGAAACGCCTCTGTTAGAGATAAATGCATTTTTAATATGAAATGTCACTTCATCACAAAAATTATGAATTACAACATGTATTTGTCCCATTTTATTGCACATTAGCTTATCCTATATTTATTTTAAGACTTTTTTGTTATTTTACTTATATATTGCCCAGAAAATACATACATAGCATTTTTCAGTTTTCGTTTAACGAGATGTTATGTATTATTTACATTAGTTTTCTCAAAATCTGTATCAATTTTTGAAAAAGTTTTATCTGTTATGAATAACAAACATCAAAGATGAGAATAAAACATCATGAATGCCTTGTAATGATGTATCAAAATGTGAAAGTGAGGATTTGGGAATATGTGATTATGCGACATTTCGAAAGTTTTCATTAATGTTTTGTATATTTACATAGAAACAGTAATTCTAAAAGTATCAGATCTCAAAAGTTTTTCTAAATTTAGTCAAATGATTTCTAAAAGAGTCAAAATAATACTGTTTTTATGCTTTTAAACATGAAATTTATGTTTTTTTATTTATATAACAAGCTTTACATGCAACGACAAAAAAAATCACTTATGTGATATCTAAGTACCTTTCATGGAGCAACTTTTTGAAACCTAAAGCTTAAAAACTTGTCTGTACAATAAATAAACATTTATATTTATACTGAAGTGAAATCTTTCAAATATACTTTTTAATTTTTTCAACAGACACTTTTACGTAGCATTACTGCAAATTTTTAAAAATTGTCATTTTTTGTCACATTATCTGGTCTTTAATCAAATATTTAGGGAATATTTTCAAAATCTCACTTCAGTACATATAGTTACATAATCAGTAATATGCAGTGAAAGTTGCAGGTGCATTTATTCCGTAAATTCTGAGAAAAAGGAACATGTAGTTTTAAAAATAACATTGAGAAAATTGCCTTTTTTACCATAATATGTCACTTCATCACAAAAACTACGAATTACAACATGTATTTGTGCCATTTTATTAAAAATCAGCAACTTTTTAATGTATTTTCAATAAATTAGGAAACAAAAAGTCTTAAATATCCCAAAAAATAATACAAAGCATTTTTCCGTTTTTATCCAACGAGATAATTTGTAGATTTGCTTCAATTTTCTCAAATTCTGTATCAATATGTGAAATTTTGAGCTTTCATACATAACAAATATCCAAGTTGACAATGAAGTATCATAAATATAATATATAAAAATGTATCAATATAGTTTATTATGAATTTGTGGTTACTTTTTGGTTATACCTGATTTTATGGCATTTCGAAAATTTTCATTGGGTTTTTGTAAAGTTTTCATTGGGTTGCAGACAATTTCTAAGTTTTAAACTTTAAAAATTACTCTAAACTGGATAAATGATTTCTGAAAAAGCCACAATAAAACTGTTTTTGTGTTTTCAAACATGAAATTTATGTATTTTTCTGTACGTAACAAACTTCTCGCCAAGGTAAAAAACATCACATTTGATGTATCATCTCATACCTTTTCTCAGAAACTATTAAATATAAAGACTCAAGGTTTTGAATGTTTTATTTATTAGACATTTATATTTATACTGAAGGGAAATTTTTTAAATATATTAATTAGTTTTTATAAAAAGACAAATTTTAGTACACCGAGCATCATTATGAATTTATTGAAAAATTGTCATTTTTTTTTTGTTATGTTTTAAAAATATTTCAAAACTGTCACTTCAGTATACACAATTTTTTTAAGAAACATAGAGTACATGCATTCAGTTTATTTTCACAATTTTAAATATATAAATTTTAGAAAAAAGTAATTTTTGGACAAAATCTTACCTGGAGGGAAAAAAGAAAGTATTAGTTTTTATCCAAAATGTAATAAACGTTTAAATAGTCTTGATTCCCCTTCAATTTCCTAGTTTAAATCTGGTTGATATTAATTTTTTTTTACTATTTTGATGAAAAAGCAGGTTTTTACATTTTCAGTAATTTGACAATTATTACCTGTCCAGTATATGTGTTGGTTGCAATATAAGTGCACCATTAAATGGCGAGTAGCCACATTTGTGCAATGTTGGATATTCAAGCAACTTAAAACATTTTTATTGTTATCATCTTTGCAAATAGCTTCTTACCACGTTTTTATTAGAGATTTTATAAAAAAGGTATTGAGGGATTTAAAATTAGTATCTTTTTAAAATATGGCTAAACTTTTGAAGGAAATACCTTTTCCAACAAAATACAAAATATCTACTCAGTTCTAAATTTCAAATTAAAAAATTACAATGATTTCATAAAATTTAGAAACTTCCCTCCAAAAGTAGGTGAGCAAACTGACAGTTAAACTGGCAGTTATTGTACAGTTAATCCACAGTTAATTATGTATAATTAAATGAAAACATATACTGGCTTTACAACAACTTCTCAGATTTAAAAAGCTAATATTTTCACTATTATCTGTCAAAAGGGGCATGGCAAAACAGTTGATTATTTTTTTTAAGTCATTTTGATATACTTCTCATTCATAAATTAGCACATATGTTATATCACTAAACAGGTCATGAATTGAAGATTATAGAAATAGGAAAATCTCAAAATCGATAACCTGAAGATTTTCAGCCTACTGACTGGCCTTAATGCGGTGGTTTGTGAGCATTGGTCGCAAAATTTTAAAATTATAAATGGATTGCTATTTCATGTTAATTATTTGTTGAATCTTAAGGAACTTAGTTCTCACCCCGAAAACACTACGATTAGATGTTCTGTGCGAGTTCGACGTCTATCCTATGTCTGGACCCCGCTAGATAAGAGGAAGACTTACTTAAGAACAAGGAACTCGTGTTATTTTCCTTAAATGCGGAAATTTATCCATGAATATGTTGAAACTTGTGACGTATGTCAGAGATTTAATTATAAAAACGCGTTACCAGTGGGTCGGTTTATACCTATAGTTGGCAAATTACCCTAATGAATTAATTTTGTTAGATTTGTTAGGCATTCACTATGCTTTCGTAAGTGGGTGGAGAAAATTCCTTTAAGGAAACCTTCGGCTAAGGCCATAGCTAATGCCCTCTTTGAAAATTATAAATCGCTTTATGGAGTTCCAATGCAAATGATTAGCGATAATGGTCCCCAATTTATATCTGAGATTTTTGAAGGCATATGTAGAAGACTGAACATATGACACACAAAAATTGTCACATATAGACCACAATCCTAACCAGACAGAGAGAGTGACCTCATCATTCGCCAAATGATTTCCAGTTATGTCGAAGGAAACCACGGAACTTGGGATCAATTTCTCAAAGAATTCGCCTACGCCATACGTACAGCAGTGCATGAAACAACAGGAAAAACGCCGGTGGAACTATTTTTGGCAGGAAATTGATAACCCCTATTCTAAAGTTGGTAATAAAATAACTAAGTCTAATCCGGACGGATTAGAGATAGTGTGCACGGAAATATAGAAAAATTGTTTGAGGAGGCGAGACAGAGAGAACAAAGATCCAGCAGGACAGATGGGCAAAATGTTACAATAGACGAAGAAGGGAAGCAAATGTTAAGGTGAAAGATCAAGTGTTGGTGCAAACACCCCCTGTTTTTTCGGCGAGCAAAAAGTTGGTTAGTAAATTGCTGCCTAAGTTCGAAGGTCCTTATGAGGTGATGCGTGCAGAGAACAATAATGTGGTCATATAGAAAGAGGGTAAGCCTCTAACATTAAATGTCGACCAGGTAATATCACCAGAGAGACAGGATGATGGTGATGTGGTGACGGACAGGTCAAATGAGGTGGAGTTACGAGAAGCATAGGGAAACTCCGAGGTGAGAGAAGGTCAGGCCAGGGAGAAAACCGCTAACGGGCTGCAATCGCAGGGTAAAAGGAAACGACGTTCGTGGTCATTTTCTACACTCCCCAGCGAATTGCAGCGCCAGGAATTGGCAAGAAGGGCGAAAATACGACCACAAGATAAAACAAACTTGAGGAAGATATCACCACCGTCTTCACTGCAGGATTCCAGAAATGCGAAAAGCTGATCATAGGAGAAAAGAAACTGGAAGAGGCCAGCAGCAGCTTCACTGCAATATGGACCACAGACCAAGAGGAGACCCAGGGGAGGTCACAGCAGACAAAATTCGACATCCAAACGAGAATCTTCAACAGAGGGACCCAGGAAGAACCCAGTAAAGGATTCAAGAAATACAAGTCCCCATCTACTTAAGACCCGAGTAGGAGCCACTAGAAGACAAGAAGAGTAATCAGGAAAGATAAGTCCCTATCCACTCAGGAGCGGAGCAATATCAAGGAGAAGGCAAGGAGAGTATGCAGCAACAACGAGCAGAGAGAGAGAGCAAGGGCCTACAACTTATGCAGACGAGAGGACTCCTGGAGATCAGGGTTTGCATCACCAGCCGAGAGAGAGTTCGTCATGAAGCAGTTTGCCCGGTGCAGCAGCTAAAGATCGGCCAGAGTCTTGGTCATCAGCGGTGACTCAACAGGCAATATTTAAAAAAAATGCCAGGTTGTATTGCTTTAAAAAAATTTTCTGAAAAGCAAGTCAGGCTAGTTTTGCAGAAAGCCGCCCGGTTTCATAATTATTTTTTGGAGCAAAGGTTGCTCACGAATATGGGTGCATTTTTCCGCCACTTGAAAAATGAACTTATATATTAAATTTCTTCCAAATTTTGGAAAACATTTGTTTTTTACAATTGTTTTACTCTCAATGAGACTTATCTAGTAGGCGAGAATTCCTTGAATTTGTTTGTTGTGTATTATATTTAAAAAAAATACATGTATTCTCATTGTATGTATATAATATCTGGTTTGGGACGCGGCGTAAGTAGGCACAAATAATCGTAACACTAACAGTGCAGCGCGAAAGGAAAGGGGAGTTATTTTTATAAAAACCAGATGGTGTTTATACAGTGGCGTAAAGGAAAATAATTGGGCCCCCCGCAAGGTCAATTCTTGGGCCCCAAAAGCCTATATATATATATACTTGCTAGAAAAGTCTGTGTTCATCTGCTACTGCGTACATAAACAACGAAATAAAATTTAAAAAACAGAATTTGAGAATTTTTTTTAAAATATTTTATTTAGTTCATTCCAAGTATTGAGAATAACAAAAGTAAACTCGGTTTTTTCCCCATAGATTTTAAAATAAAAACAGGTTTATAGCGATATCAACAATAATCAAGTGGAAAAAGTCTGCGCTCACTGTTTTAGTATAGTAATTATAAAAATTATTTAAAAAGGATAATGAGCTATTTAAAAGCTGCAGTGGCGTAACAGAAAATAATAAGGCTCACCCCCTCGCAAGATCAGATTTTGGGCCCCACGCCAGATCTTACAAAGGATTACAAAATCAAACATAATGTACCGATACACATCACCTAAAAATATTTAAACAATATACTTAAACTGAATACAAAAACAACCTGAGTCTGAGTAAACGAAGTAAATAACCTTTAACATTAGAGAGTATTTATGGTATTTATTAAAATAGTAAATCTCTCTAACAACAGTCGAAATATAACCTGGTAACTTAAATAAAAACAATACATAAAGAAAGACACGAAAACTGTAAAATAATTTTCGTTTTCAAATTCTTGCGGGGAAAAAAGATATCGCTTACCTTATTCTTTACAACTCCTTTTCTTTAGATAGAGTATCCTTATCAGCTGAAGTGTCTGAAACTGTGTTTTTTCTAGTGAATTAATTTTCATTTCCATGATTTGTTAATAAGGATCACTAGCATTACAATTAATAGTACTTGCACAAGATTATGCACTTGCAGATATTAAAAATGTATCCAATCTTGCACATTTACTATTTATATTACACTCCTTTTCCTTCCAAATTTTTCGTTTTTGAGAAACATTAAAATTTTTTTTTAACTCCACTCCTTTTAGCTCCGCGTTTCTTCTTGTCCAATTGACAAAATACCATTTTTTGAACCAGAATATTAAATTCCCATTAAAAACAATACAGTTCTGATTATGAAAGAGAGAAGTGAAATTGAAATGTTTTTATCGTTAAGGAATACACCCTAAATTTAAGTGCATTGAATATAAAAATAGAGACGCCTGTTCTATATTAAAGCAATTTTTTGAATCATTTCTCATTATGCTTTATTTGATTGAATACTCATAAATCTGACCAAATTATTATTTAAATGCTCTCTATGGTTTTCCAAGTATCGTAATACTATTTCACGTGAAAAAAGCATACCAGATGTACGTTATTTACGACTTCGCTAAAAGAAAATGAAATACATGAGAAGGAGGGAGAACTAAATTTTCCAATAAGTTACTCTGCAACTACGATAGAAAGTAAATCATGTCTTTGTTTCTCATTCTACTGCTAATGTAAAGTATACTATAATAAATAGTGATGATTTATCTTCCTAACACCGCTAAAGAAAAGTATCTCTCGTCGCTGGGATTACAGTACATCAAACAAAATGTTTTTTTATTTGGTTATTAGATCAAAGATATCTAATGAGTGCATTAAAATTTTGATTTTAAATGACGTTAGATCGCCAATTGGAAAAACGCTTAAAAGTTGGATTTTAAAAAATCGAAAGCAAATTTTCAGAAAATCTACATGAAGGGCGTCAGTCAGGCTTTGGGCCCCCTAGAAGCCTTGGGCCCCCCACAGCGCGGGGATTGCGGGGGTGTACGTTACGCTACTGTGTTTATATGGGAAAATATGTATTTATATATATAATTGATATTGATGTTTGATGAATATTAAATGTACAGATACAGGATACTGTTATAGTTTGTTAGTGATCCTATTTCCATTTCAGGGTTACAGACACTGATGTTACAAAAATTAGCAGCTGAGAAAAAAGGGCTTTAGAAGAGGACTATTGTAATGAGCCAAATGTGCTCATAAGTTTGTAATTAATATTAGTATAATGATTGTATACGACTGGGGTTTCCTTCCCCCAGAGAGGGAGGTTTCCCCTAGCCCAAAGGGGGTATGTTGTACTTCTGTCAAAAAGTTGTACAAGAAATGCACTTGTGAGTAATTAATTAAAGGTTGTAGATGAAAGATACGAAGGAGGTGAGTTGAATTTTTTTGCCGGATGTCGCGCGTCAGGAATTAGGGTAATATAAGAATTTTTGGATATTTCCAGTATTAAAACTTAGTAACGTAATTTTTGTCGGGTCATTGAGACCAACCTGTAAACCAAGTCTTCTTTACGGGGGGGAGGGAGAGGGTTGTAACATGTTTATACACGAATCTTCAACTAATCCTCTTGTGGTAAAATTATTTTTTTAACTGTAAGTTCTGTTGAAAACTTTCTCGAAGAAGATGGGATTTAGTTAACCGAGTTCTATTTAAGCGTTGGCATTTGTGTAAGCGATGATGATTGATAGTTGAAGATTAAAAGTGATTAAACTGTGAGCAAGATTTACGACTGGAGGTCGTATAGTTAAGCAAGATATTTAAAGAGAATTGAAACGTAAGAGTCCAGAGAGCTCCAGAGGTCAGTTAAGTAAATCTTAATTATATGTTAGTAGCTTTAAGCCTATGTAATTGCTCTTGCGGTTATTTATTAACTACATTTCCTACCCTTCGTTGTGTTGGTTGATTAAGTAAAAAGGATAAATAAAATTGTGTTTAAAAGTGCTATGGCTGATCTTTCCTCCAACACCCAAACATCAACAACTCCAGGTGGAGTGTTACATACTAAAAATGTATTATGGTGAAATCCAATTTGGGATTATGGGAGCTTAAAAGATATTTCTACTTCAATTTTATAAATTCAAGTCCTGTCTTTTTTAAATCAAGAGGTGAGGGTTAAAAGAATGTTTTTCAATAGAATCGAATTCGTAATGCTAGGACCCAGATGTCAATACTTTATATAAGCAGTACATAATCATACAGCATTTGAAATATCCAGCGAAGCGGGCGGGTAACAGCTATTACATATATGCAGGAGTCAGGGCCAGCAAATAGAGTGAATATAGTTACAGAGATGTTATAGTATTAAATATCAGCGAAAAGATTCCTACTTCTTCTTCGAAAAACTCCCCGCCCAATGTTGACAATATTCGTAGAAGTGGAAAGATTATCTATTCGTACCGTTTTAAGTGCCTTGGTAGCAATAGCTTGCACGTCGGCAAAGTTCGTGTTAGAAGTTCAAATAGTTAATGGAGGGGTTTTATTCTCAACAGCCTCTTGATGCTACAATGACATTTTAGTTATGTTTAGTACAATAACTTTTCTGTTGTATATCATATTATCGGTTACGTACATACTATAATACATTACGATGACATAATCTGAAAATCACTTTGATTTATACTTTTTCGTATAATTCTTTTGTCACACAATCTGTACTGGAAAATAATGACAGACATTTTGTAAAACCCTTCGTCAATGAGAAAAAAAATCTCAACATATCAGGAGTTGATGTTGAGAATCTGTACAATGGGACGGTATCATGCTCAGTGGAATCACGTCGTATGGAAAGCTGACATTCGACTTGAACTTATTATGAGCTCCGAAGGCATTCGATAACCCGGCATTCCGGATAACTTGGTCATACCTTTGTAGATCGAGTGCAGATCCGTTCAATGTGTCCGCGAGTGCTTAATTTTCATTATAAACAGCTTTATGCGCCCGTAAAGTATTTTTGTGATCAGTAAATTACTGTATTCATCAATTTTCACTTTCATGTAGTAAATGCTTCGTGCCTTCATAATGTACGCACTTTTTCTTTCTTTATGTGTATTTTCTGTTGTCAAACGAATTATACATTCAAGTGCATTACAATATTTTCTGAGAAAACTCTAGTACTTGTTCTTTTTCTTAAAAAAAAAATGCCATTTTCCCTAACTCCTTTGATTTATGTTAGGCCCAGTTTTCGAAACCCTACTTGTAATATCCAGGAGTTATTTCAAATTTTATAAATGAATAGAGTTGTTCAAATAATAAGATTCTTCAAAGGGTTTTTAAAAATAAAAAATAAAAATTCTTATAATACAGTCGACTCTCGATAATTAAAACCTTCGATAATACGAACCTCTCGATAATTCGAAGTACATGCTCAGTCCCTAGAAAAACTCTTGATATTTCGAACTAAAACAATATGTTTTGGTACCCCCAATATTTCGAAGTAAAATCTGTGGCTGGCCAGACTAAAACACACGATAATTCGAAGTTATCTTATAAAACTCTCGACAATTCGAAGTTATCTTATAAAACTCTCGACAATTCGAACACTCATTATCATGTACCTGTAGTCCTGCAGCAAACAGGTCGAAGCTTACAAGTTTTGCTTTGTATTGTCTTTGCGTTTCTCCCCTGAAACGTAGCACCTTTGAAGACCATCTGTCCCACATCCCTTCTTTGTGTTTCCCGATTCCTCAAGCAAAACAGGCACTTTTATTGCTTTCCTTCTTTAAGTGGACAATAGATCTACCATACCTGTTGTCAGCCGTCCATATCTTTCGTTTAACACGTGGCTTTTCTACACATGTGTTCAGAAATAATGGTCCGCTATTGTGAAGAAGAGATGCGTTGGATTGTGTATGTATATATTGAATGTATTCTTTTAATACAGGACTTTTAACGTCTGTATAATATTTATACTGTATAGTAAGCACTTTTTAAAAAAAAAACTTTAAAATAATTTTATACGTATGTACAATTGTTGTTTATTTACATAGTTTCCTCCCAATTTAAATACGTTAGAAAAAAAATTTCTCTTCGTGTATTTTGTGAGTTTTTTTCTGCCCTCTTGATAATTCGAACTCCTGATAATTCGAACTCTTGATAATTAGAACACTTTATAATTCGAAGTTTTTTATTGATTCGTCCAATTTCGAATTATTGAGTCTATGGTTACTATTAAACCATAGCATTTTGTTTATGTATGTGAATTACTATTTTTAGCAAATATGTGCCTTGTGTAAGTGCAAGTGTATGCAAAAGTAAAAGATTACAAAAATGGAGCCCATGAACTGATTGAGTCACTTAAATTTAGCACACTGTTCATACAGGAGGAAAATTTAATGAATATTTTTGTGTTTCATTAACAGGCTGCACAATTCAATTACAACTCTGTTCTGGGGCATGTTCGGCATGTCTCCAGCAGAAGCTGCCGATGTTGTGGTGGGAAATAAAGCAGGTGAAGCAGTGGTCACGCACGATTTTACGGAATGGATAGGTCGGGCCCTCTTTGCCATTTACGAGCTGCTCATGATCATCGCCCTCGTCAACACTCTCATTGCTATCCTATCCAATACATTCCAAAGAGTAGTGGTAAGTGACCTCCTATTTGATAGAAACTTACATTTAGAACGCATGCACCTACTTATTGTACTATACTATTAATGCATACACTCTTTAACATAAAAGCGACGCACCAAAAGATTATTCGAATGAGACGAAATTTGGGAGATTTGTTATATCTATTGAAAACTGAACACTAACAAAACGATTATATTATTCAAATATAAAAAATACAGCCACAAGAACAAAAAAAATTGGCAGTTATAGAGACTACCGATAGAAGTGAAAACTTAGAACTTTTAGTATTAAAATTTGAAATTTCATGTTTGAATTAAAATTATCAACATCAATCTGGTTTTCACATCTATTGACATTCCAAGCAACAACTAAATGCATGTTTATATGGTTTTTTATTATTCAAATGTATTACGGGCTGTACAAGATCATGACAAAATATAAATACAATTCAATTGAAATAACAATTAATATACAATCATATTATGTATGGAAAGTACTTGTATTTACTTAAATTTCAATGTACTAGATTTTTAACATTATTTTAATTGTTTGTATCATTGTCATCATAAATTTCAACAACACTTAGACTTTTTGTGCTTTCAATTATTTCATTTTGTTCTAAAAAAGATACAATAGGCTTATGGTAACTAAAGTAAGAAAGAAAAGTGTTTAATTCAAATTTATCTGTATTCCGTTAAAATTGCATCGATCGTCGTTTTATATTTTGTAGTACTGAGGTTTCGATCATTGGACATATTTAAATTGTTTCATTTACAAAATCAGTTAGTGGTAGATTTTTATCATCTGCAAAGTTAATATTGAAATCTCCACTTAAAATTATCGGTACATTATCATATTTTTCGCGAAATCTTTTTTCGAGTATTTCAAAACCTTCTTTTGTATAAATCATCATATTTTCGAATAAAAACTGTTGTATCTATCTCATAGATTTTCCAGGCGAAATATAAACGGCAACCATTAATATGTATTGCCCATTCTCGGAATCGC
This sequence comes from Trichonephila clavata, assembly GCA_019973975.1. NCBI lineage: Eukaryota > Metazoa > Arthropoda > Arachnida > Araneae > Nephilidae > Trichonephila > Trichonephila clavata. The sequence continues at coordinate 74,914 of BMAO01029810.1, read as the reverse complement.
AACGAACAATGCACAATATATACACATTGAACTTTTCACTAAATCCATTGAATTTCACTTATAAGATATACGCAGCACTATACGTCAGCTGTATAGCTACAGATATACTGCTATAAGCATGTCGGTGACGCGAACGTACAAGATTTCACCCATCCAAAAAGTGTCTAAGGCGAACAATACAATGCGCTTGCGCCAGTCAGAGCATGTCGGTGACGCGAACCCATAAGAGTTTTCCCTACCAAAAAGTGCCCAACGCCGCTAAAGAAGTTTTCACTTCAAAAATCAACAATACGTGGCTTGACCTGTTAAAAATTGTTATCCGACTGGTCATCTATTCGTAGAGTTGGCGGATGTCCTTCTGCGGGATTTCATATAATTGATGAGTTAGATCGGCGCGACTTAAAAATGATCTTAGAGCCCACGATAATTCTGTTGAAATGTAATCCCAGGGGCTCGTTGGAGTGTAGAAACTTGTCAAAGTAACTCTGTGTTGTAATGATGATATAGAAGAAAACCAAAAGGATTCGATATCAAATGATATGGCAGGGTGGTCGATTGTCAAGAGAATATCCCACTGCTATCGCAGATGTCTAGCCATCGAAGGACATTTTAAAATGAGACTCATTGTTGAAAACAACTCTACTCCAGTCCATGAGATACCACTTTCAAGTCCCCGGGAGTTATGAAAATGCGACTATCAATGACCAACGGTTAGAGGAAGTCAGAAAAATGGCCTTTGGGACCTTAGCCAACGTTTACTAAGTCACCAATTGATTCTCGTTACATTGCCCCGATTTCATGTCAGGTCATTCATGTGGACGCTTCAGGGGCTGTGAGCAGCGATCGTACTATGCTCCCGTTCTGTCGCCGCTCTAGACCAACCACCGCATTTTTGGAGTTCTGTAAGTAAGGTCATTGTTCCCTCATTCTTGTTAACATCGTTGAATGATAATATCGCCCAAGCTCAAATGTCAAGCGGTTCTGTAATTTGACCACTTTTCTTATATTTAGTCCAATTGCAAATCTTCTTTCAAGTGGTGACATCAGTTCATACTCTAAAATTGGTATTTCTTTTGTTTTATACAACCTTTGGCTGTTGTGTTGCAATGCGTTGGAGCTTCATCTAGGGCCATAAAATGTTAATCAATTGTACATTCTATAGCAAGACGTGTGCATATATGCAATTTCATCCCATTTAGTTAAAATTTTCTTGGTGCGTCGATAGAGTTCGAATGACAGAAAATGAACTTTAGTCTAACACAAACATGGATTTATTTATCATCAACAGGACATAATCAGTATTAAAAATATATTTTGCAATGTAAGTGTTCTATGTCTTCCGTGCTACAGGACGTCCGCTCAGTAGGAATAAAGTGAGAGTTGTAGAAGGTGCGACAACAGCTGAAGTGTACATCAAAGGAATATCATTTTTTACCATTAACTATTGATACGACCACTTATCATAAAGAAAGATTCAAAATGTAAATATTACTATCTCGTGAAAACATTTCACCATTTTCTTATATTCACTCTGAGAATCGCTTCTTTAAAAATAAAGAAAACTACAGCTGTAACGTATCTGAAAGTAATCTTTCTGAACATGCTCCATAAGCCTCAAACTGATCAATTCTGCCGTAGGTTTATCACAATTAATTATTACTGGCATTTGGTGATTTTAGCAGCTTTTTTCGTTGCATTTTTATGGCTCCTTGAAATGGAAAAGTGCTTTTCTTAAAAAAAAATATTTTATGAGCAAAAAAGCAAAAAAATAGAAATTTTTTTCAAAATTACGAACTTTTTTAAAAGAAGTTTTTCAATAATCCATCTCATTCTAACTTGGCAACGTTGAGAAATGTACCAATCTACTAAAAAAATAATAGTAACTTTTTTTTTTGGAATTGAAATCCAAGAAAATCCATAGAAATTTGTAGAAAATGCAAAACATTGTAGAAATTGGAATTTTAATAATATATTTTAAGTTAATCACATGTTAAAAGCATTTATTTTTTAAACCAAGTTAATTAATACAGTCAATAGAGCAATGTCATGAAATTCCAGTTTGGCTAAAAACCGATTTTCGTCGCCAACTTTTGTCCTTGTTGTAACAATGACAGTGTTACAACAATACAGACAAATCAAAGTTGGCTCCAAAAACCGGTTTTTTTAATTAATTGCAAATCTAATTCACACATTCTCGAATCCACTTGAATACATACAAAAAATGTCATCAAAATCGGTCCAGTTGTTTAGGAGTTTACTCACATACACATGCATAGAATATTTATATATATAAAGATGTAATGTTATTTTGATATTTTGGGGATATTTGTTCGGGAGCACCTAGAACCCCAACTCTGATTTTTAAAAAAAATTTCAAAAACCTTCCCGGGGATATACCTAATAATTTCCCAACTTTTACCGGCGATTAGATGTATGGTTTTTGAATTTATCGAGTTCAGACAGACAGACAGACAGACACACATTCATTTTATACATATAGATTACTTCGGAAGCAACAAACAGATGTAATAGCCTGTGAAGAAAGTCGTGAAATCCTTGTGCACTGATTTTTACTGGAAATATTCCTTAAAATTTACTTCACATTACAAACAATATTTCGACAATGTTTTGACAATGCTCTTTGTAATATAGCTTCCCCTTAATAGTTTAGTAAGCTGCCTCCCCACCCCCCCCGTTTCTTGAAATTTTTCTGCCAGCCCTTTTAAAAGGAATAACAATGCACTAAGTTAAGATTTATCTTATTAGAGTTCGTAATTTCGCTTACTTTTATTTTTAAAAAATGCCTTAGATTTCTTTTGACAAAACTATGGTCCCAATTTTTATAGAGTAGGCAGAATCGAGGAAACAGAATTGGCAAAATCGAGAGTTTTTTCATGCAACTAGAAACCATAATTTTTCAACGTTCTTTTAAGAAAAGGAATATATTGACAATGAATGAAAAGTGTAAAGATGAGATAAAAATGTGTGCCAAACAATGTTTCTCATATTTTAGTTTGTGAAATCTGATTGTTTTTTTATGTTAAATTAACTCGTGGAAAAATTAGAAAAATAAAGAGTATCAGAATTAAGTTAGCAAATGTTCATTTGCTAAAGTTCATGCCATGAGCGTGAATTGATTTCAGAGCACTCTGGGGTTGTATAAGGATACTATATGCTACGTTCGGTTATGCGCCACAGGTTGGTTACCACTGCCAGTAGTTAATGATATATTTTAATGCAATAAGTGGGAAAACAAATATTCAATACCGTCATTCTTAGACATAAAAGAATGAGGCGTCTCTTTTGTTCTTTTACCAAGAAAGTCCCCTATGAGTTACAATATCACACATGTTCCCTCAGTTCTGAAAGTTCAAATGTTTTAAGAATGCAGGATTTATATTTTGTAAACGGAAGACAGAGCTCTCCAATTCAAAAAATACCTATCAGAAAAATTCCATTTGTTTTTATCACGTGTTCTGTATAAAAGGAGCCACCGAAAGAAAAACGGTGAATACTGCAAATAGGCCTTATTTAGTGTAAAGGGGACGTTGCTTGAATGTAGTTCAAATGTGATGATTAAATGCACCATGTCTTTCAGGATAACGCAGACGTGGAGTTCAAGTTCCATCGAACGAAGCAGTGGATGTATTTCTTCGATGACTCGACTCTCCTGCCCAGCCCCTTCAATCTCATTCCCAGTGCGTCTCTGTTCCGATCCATCACCACCTTCTTCCAGGCCAAGGCCAAGAAGATACCCAGGGCCACGGCCAAGTTCTCTTTCAAGGTGAGTTCACTCTTTAGGTAGTAGCAAACCACTTTGTTTCTCGAAATACAAGTATTCAAATATTCTGAAATCTTCTAGATTAGTGATTGTTTTCTTCATTCATGCAACGTTCGGTCGATTTTTCATACCAATCCTGCGTGTAGAATAAGTAATCTAAAATATAAAATTCTCATGTCACAGTGTTTGTAACCAAACTCCTCCGAAACGGCTGGACCGATTCTAATGAAATTTTGTGCGTGTATTCAGTAGGTCTGAGAATAGGATCTAAACTATTTTTCATTCCGATATTGCAATTAGTTAAAAAAATATTAATTAAAAACTTTAAAATGCCTAATTGTTTTACCCCTGCTGGTTGTTTATTTGGCAGAACTTCCATTCCGTTTCGGCCGAGCGGTGATCCGACGTTTGCACCATCTTAAAATTGCCATCCAATTTTTACTGTTGAAATCAGACAAAAATTAATTACAGAATCGGAAAGATCATTTATTTCGCCACAATATGGTATAATGTTTTTTGAAAAATAATGAAATTTTTTATTTTTTTAAGAATTTTTTTAAAAATGGGTTAAAACTGATGCGTTTTTATGCAAATTATTTCTAAATTGTTGCGTTGGAATTTGTTTTCGAGTTATTAAAACGATATTCTACACTAAATAACTTCAAGCCTTTCTCTTTTAGTTCCAGTCATTTAAAAAATAATATTCCCAAAACTTCTTTTTAAAAGATTTTTTAAAAAATACCCAAAATTTTAACTTAACATTGTCATTTATGAAGATAATCGCACGAAACTTTATTTCCGTGTGTAAAAGAATATTATCCATAATCTGTAAGAAAATTAAAAATATTGCTTAAAAATCACGGATTTAAATTTTTTTTTTGTGATTTTCGCAAAAAACCGTTTTTGCGAGAAATAATTTAAACAGTATTTTTTGTACATTTTTTTATTTAAAAGTACTTTATTTTTGCAATTAATTTGTGAAGTTTGAAAGCATTAACTTAAAAATTATGCCCTAAAAATAAAAAATACCCGATTTTACAGTTAGCCGAATCTTGGAGACGAAAAATAGTTTTGCGCCAAAGACCTTTGAACTGTTTAACCGTCGACCGCATCTAACTCAAGTGTTACACTAAAAAGTTCTGCCTTAAACAGGGGGAAATCAGTAAATTTGGCGAGTAAAAAAAAATGCGAGAGAAAAAGTTTTTTTAGCTTCAATTTACGTCATTTTTTCTTTAGATGATTTTCGAAATTAAATCATTATAGATGTTAGATTAAGATGACAAAATGTATTCAATACATTTCTGAGACTCATTTAAAATATTTATCAATATCAAAATTTTTGTTCTCTTTCATAAAACTTATAGTTTACTTTAAAATAATGCCTAATGTATAAATCTTTTTTGGACATATAATTTCATAATAAAAACGCAAAATTTGCCCATTTCGAATTTTTTTTTTTTGAATTATTCAGTTAAATAAGCATAACTTTCCTAGAAAAAAATAAAAGCTATGTTCAAATAAAAAATTCTTCATTATTAATTGCGTGTTACTAATATATCAAAAATCACTAAATTGGCATGTCACAATTAATTGCTAAATGAATATTTTTAATCAATATTAGTATAAAATAATTAATTAATTTTGTTTTGTTTTTTATGATTTCTTCTAAAATGAATAAATATAGATGAATTTAAATGAAAATGATTTTAAAAATTCATTGATCATTTAGAATCAGTGATTAAAAAAATAAAATGCCGAAAGCTATCTTTTTTTTAAAGAATTTTTTTAAAAAAAACTTCTTTTTTTTTTACAAAACAATTATATTTTGCATATTTTATGGTTTTTTTTCTAAAATGAATCAAAAACATTGCGTTTAAATAAAAATGATTTTTAAAATTTTAGAATCAGTCATTTAAAAAATAAAAAGCCAAAAACTTTTTTGAACAAATTTTAACAAAACACTCAAAATACTTAAAACAATCATTTAATAATTTCTTCTTTTATAAAGATAATTGCATGAAACTTTTTTTCCCGTGTGTCGAACATTTCAAAATATCCTTAAAATTTTACTTCAAGATTTAAAATAGTAGTAAAATTTTGTAATTTGAAAAATTTCTACTTTTCTGTCTTTTTCAACATACAACTATTTTTAAAAAGGCTGCATTTTCGTTTCCGGGGACTAAAAAATTGCAACGAAAGAATTGAAAAGTGAGTGAGTGATTTATAAATTCGCACTGTTCGCCTATTCGAGGGTTTTTGAAGACGGACCTCGAAATTTTCAACCATGGTCAAGTGAGATGAGGACGACACCTAAGCTTTTACCCACCTCTCCTAAGTACCACACCACACCAACGCAAGAACAAATTTCGAAAAAGGGAGTTTTAATGTCATAGTTAAAGAAATCACTCACATCGCGCATGCGCACACATAAGTGCTATCGTCCTGAGGGAAACAGGAAATTCCCATGGGGATTAAGTTATTCACTGGTAAAAGCTCGTGCAACGCCGGGCTAAGCGGAGAGGAAAGAAACAAAGAAGTAAAAGTAATTTCGAGAAATAATATTGGAAGTGTTGATTTTGTGAAGAGAAGGGAAAATGTTAAACGAGAAAGCCATGACACGCACACACGGGCCATACACTCACATCGTACGCGTCACACCCACGCAAAAGTGCTGGCGTCAGAAAGAAAGGAGAAAATTAACATGGGGATTAAGTTATACCCTCGGTAAAAGCCCGTTCAACGCTGGGCCGGGTCAGCTAGTAGACTATAATTGTCAGTCTATGTCATGCATTTTGCAATGTTCTAAATACATACGAAACCCTAGTCATATGATTGTTGAAACCACGTGTTTCTGACCATTCAGTTCATAAATTCATATGATGTCATTGTCACATGATAAATACATCCATGCGTTTCCTACCGTTTCTAGTTCGTGGGTTTTGCTGTTGCTAACCACTGCTTTTTACAGAAGCTTGCTTTTTAAACGTAAATAATTGTTAACAATAATGACTAACATAGGTAGACAAAATGCCCCTGATTTAAAAGTACACGGGAAATGTAATATTTTTTGTTTGTGTTTTAATTTAGAAAAACTTTGAAGAATCTTAATTTTTTAACATCTTTACCCAACTATCAAATTCGAAATTTCATTTAAACTGTTCACATAGAACAACAAATATAATCATTATGTTAATTTAGAATTTGATAATTATAAAGAAAATTGTATTCCTCTCAGACATTCAATGTAAGAGCTCATTAAAACCTCAACTTTTCATCAAAAGTTGGTAGAGTTTTAAATGATTTCTGCCATCATTTCTTACTATTTCAGCTAACATCTTTTTCCTTTTAGTATGACTTTTAGTTTTTCCATATTTGGAAGTTATAAGATCCGAACTTATTACTTTTATCAGCTATTAAATTATGAAAGGGTTCTTTTTTCTGAAAAGAGCTTTTTTTTAGTAAAATCAAAAGTATTTTAATATATTTGAAACGAAAATGTGTCTGGATGAATTTTAAATAAACAAACACTTGTGCCGAAATATTGGCCACTCGAGGGCGCTGCTGTGCGCACCTCAGTATCTAAAATGTAAATATTGTTAGTGTGTAACTTGTTTTGTAGAATGTAGGCCGCATGACTGCAAGTTCAGTCATATTAAATATTACTATATTCAAAATTGTGTCTTCGTTGAGTAATATGGACTGATCAATTTCTATGGATACTGCACACTCATTCGTTTCATTCGCTAAGAACATTTCGTTTAGGTTCTTAATTCTTTACATTGGTGCATCGGCCGAAAATACGTTTCGCTGCATGTTGGGGTGAATACTTTTGTTTAGTCTCACTTTGAATTTGATATTCGTTTAGTTAGCTTATTTTATCATATTTGAAATTTAGTTTATTCGTAACTGTCGGTATTTGGAAGGTTGCTCTGGTATAGTTTTGTTTACTTGTATACAGATTGTTAAACTGGATTTTGTTTGAATGTGTTGAAATTTATACTAAGTTGGATTTAGAATTGGTGTTATTATTTGTATATTTGTTTTGAAATTATAGTGTTTTGTTTAAAATGGATGCAGCAAATCAGGCTTTATTAGAAAGAGCAAAAAGGGCTCGATCTGTTTCGAGGTCCCTCGTGACGAAACAAATTAATAAATTAGAAAACGAAATAAACAATTCAGCCGATAAAACAACAGTGCATGAGATTTACGTGCAATTAATTTCTAAATGTGAGGAGCTGAGTACACTCGATAAGGAAGTTGAGAGTTTAATAAATATTGAAAGTCTAGAAGACGAAATATTAACTCGCGAAGATTATCGAGATAAATTTATAATGTGGAAAATCCGTGCTGAACGTTACATAGGAACAGTTTCGAGCATTACATTTCAAAATTCGGTCGAAAATCAACCGCAAAACGTAACTCCTTTAAATAATACAGTTAGTTCCGTTTTAACAAATCAACCGCGTTTACCTAAGCTCACATTAGAATCTTTTTCGGGCAAGGATATCAGTAGTTTCCCCAGTTTTTGGGCTAGATTTAAATCCGCAGAGGATGATAATTCGAATTTAAATGATGTGGACAAATTTTCCTATTTGAAATCGGTTTTCACATCTGATGCAGAATTGGCTATTCGAGGTTTAACACTAACACCGGAAAATTATGCCAAAGCAGTTAAAATTTTAGAAGATAGATTCGGGCGTAAAGAACTAATTGTAGATTATCATATGAATCGTTTGTTAAATTTGTCCCCTGTCCGTAAATCGTTTGATGTAATCGCGTTAAGAAAGCTATATGATCAATTAGAAATAAACATTAGGGGACTCGAATCCCTTGAAATCTTCCCCGATTCTTACAGTTGTCTACTGTTTCCGATAATAATGAAAGCTATTCCCCCTGATTTGGCATTAGAATATAATAAAAAACATAATGAAAAACAATCCCAAATCTAACTACATATTTGCTCGGCGAAGTTGAAAGTCGCGAATGGACGGAATTTTTGTTAAAACCACATGGCTCCCACTCGTATCCCAATAAATATTCTGAAAGAGCACCACCAATCTATCCGCAGCCAAATCGAAAGGGTCAAGGTCATTCGCGATTCTACCCTTCTCATAAATCGGGGGTGAGAGCATCTGCGAACGAATTGCTTTCGGCTGCAGTTTCGAATTGTTTATTTTGTTCCGAAGATACTCATGCATCTGATATGTGTGAGAATCTATGCGTTCAGGAAAAGAGAGCCAAATTAATAAAGGAAGGGAGGTGTTTTTTGTGTTGTTATACTTGTTGCCATGTTAAAAAGTGCAAAAAAGAGGCTTGCTCGTATTGTAAAGGTCGTCACGCTCGTGCTATTTGTTTTAAGCTGGAAAATTCTTTAAAACAAAATTCGCATATAGATTTAGAGAAAGGGAAAGTTGACGTGAAACCAACGTCTTCAAATTCTGTTCTTCATAATAGAGGTGGAGTTTTATTGCAGTGTGTAAAGGCAGAAGTAATCGGTCATATTTCCTCGGATAAAATATTTTGTCTTTTTGATAATGGAAGTGAGAAATCTTTTATTAAGAAAAATGTTTCTCGGAGGTTGGGGTTGAAAAGGGTAGGTTCGGAAAGGCTAAATATTTTTTCGTTCGGATGTAAAACTCCTAAAAAACAAACTTGTAGCAAGGTCGAGGTTATATTAAGGAATATATTAAACGGAGAAGTAACTGTAATTGAGGCATTGGAAATTGAGGAAATTTCAAAGGCAACACTTAGCCTGCCTAGCCCAGATGTATGGACAGAAATGGAGACAAAGGGATTCAGACTAACATTCAATTGTAGTGAATCTTCTGAGAACTGTGAAATTTCATTGTTAATAGGTTCCGATTTTTATTGGTCTTTAACACATCGGATAAAAAGACTTGATTCGTCATTGGTTGCAGTAGAAACTAGTTTAGGATGGTCTCTTCAGGGAAAGTGTGATGAGCAGAGTGATTGTACTTCGGTACATTTGATTCACAGTGAAGAGGAATCGATTTCAGCTGAGCTAAGGAGATTCTGGGAGATAGAAAGTTTAGGAATACGTGACAATGATTCGGTGTCTTTAGGTAATGGAGATGAAGAGATACTTAGTGAATTTGATAAATCAGTTTGTTTTGTAGATGGTCGATATCGTGTTAGTTTGCCATGGAAACCAGGAATGAGAGAGGTTTTACAGAATAATAAAACTGTTGCACGTAAACGTTTTGAGGGGTTGGTCCGTAGGTTTAAATGTGATCTCGAGTTGTTCTGTGAGTATAAAGATGTAATCGATAATTATGTTAGGGAAGGTATTGTTGAGCGTACTTCTTGTGATTCTTTATCGGATAGTCAGGGATTTTACCTACCCCATCATGCGGTGATACGTAGCGACAAAACCACAAGCCGTCTTCGCATTGTGTTTGATGGTTCGGCTCACGAAGACGGACATTCATCGTTGAACCAAAGTTTATATACGGGACCAAATTTGCACCCAAATATGTTAGAACTTCTCTTACGGTTCCGAAAAAACCCTGTAGCCTTTACAGCTGATGTAAAATCGGCTTTTCTTCAAATTGAATTGGACCTTCGTGATCGAGAATTTACACGTTTCTTCTGGACTGATAATTTGAATAACAATCCATACGTTCTAAATTTCACGAGAGTCCTTTTTGGACTTAGACCTAGTCCATACCTTCTCGCAGCAACTTTAAAACATCATTTTAAGAAGTACAAAGAACAATATCCTCATACATTTGACTTGCTAAATAGCTCCATTTATGTTGATGACTTCATTTGTGGTAGAAATGATGTTCCGGACGCTCTACGTACTACCTTGGAGTGTTTGCAAATATTCAGTGACGCGAGCATGTTGTTGCGCAAATGGAGAACTAATTCAAAACAACTTGATTTGTTATGGCAGCAAGAAGGTGTCGAAACAGAATTCTCTGAAACTAGTGCCACCGATCTTAAACCACCGATTAAGGGTTTAGGACTCGCTTGGGATTCAGAAAAGGATTTAATTTATTTCGATCCAAAGGATTTATTGAAATTTATGTCACGTAACACAGAGTCTAAGAGATTTATTCTGAGTGTGGTTGGTCGCATCTTCGACCCCATTGGAATTCTTGGCCCATTCGTTATCAAATTGAAGTGTCTTCTTCAAGATCTTTGGACTCTAGGAGTAGACTGGGACTCTGAACTTCCCCCAAAGCTACGACACAAGTGGCAGCAGTGGAGTAGCGAAGCTGAGGGCTTGACTGAGATAAAAATACCACGGTTCTATTTAGGGGACGTAGATCAAGAATTATCAAGTGTTGATATACATTGTTTCTCAGACGCGAGCAAGTCAGCCTATGGAACAATACTATACTTGCGATTTGTTACTTGAAATAACAAAATCGAAACGAGTTTCATTTGATCAAAAGGTCGTGTGGCACCTTTGAAATCATTGACGCTTCCTCGTCTTGAACTGACAGCAGCCCTATTGTCAGCTAGGTTGGCCAAACAGGTGTCATCATGTCTAAAGTTTAATGCCAATATATATTATTGGACTGATTCTCTCATTTCGTACTACTGGATATGTGGCGATTCTTCAGCATTCAAACCGTACATTAAAAATCGTGTTCAAGAGATACAGTTGCTCTCTGATCCGAGCCAGTGGGGACACTGTCCAGGAAAGGACAATCCTGCAGATCTCATTTCGCGTGGTACATCTGCCGTCAAATTAGCACAGAATGAGCTGTGGTGGCACGGCCCACCTTGGCTTAAACTAGCACCCGATCATTGGCCAAATCGTCAACGAGATATTTTAGATTCGGAACTCTGCTCGGAAGAATTAGAATATCGTTCTAGTGTGCATGTGGCAGTTACCCAACAGAGGGAATCTCTTGTTGACATAAATCGATTCAGTAGCCTTAAAAAACTTTTGAAAGTGACTGCTAGGGTCTTCCGATTTGTGAACAATGCTAGAATCGTTAATAAATCAATGAACTTCTATATTACTGCAGATGAAATACAAAATGCTGAATATTTTTGGCTTAAATATGTTCAATACGAATTTATTCAGCTGAGATATTAACCTTAAAACGCAACGAACAACTTCGATGTAGCTCTGAAATAAAGAGTTTAGTGCCTTATTTGGGTGAAGACAATTTACTAAGAATTACTGGACGGTTGCTTGAAGCAGACTTATGCTTTGGCGAAAAGCATCCCGTTATCCTTCTCCGACACTGTAAATTTACAGAATTACTTGTTATTAGGGAACATGAACGAATTGGTCATTGTGGCGTATCTGCAACTTTAACTCAACTTCGAAAAAATTATTGGATACCTAAAGGTCGTCAGTTAGTGAAAACAATTATTCGAATTTGTCTCATTTGCAAAAAATACAACGCTAAACCAGCTGACCAGTTGAGTGGTCAGTTGCCTCGAGATAGAATCACCCAATCCCCTCCATTTCAAATCGTAGGAATTGATTTTACAGGTGCAATACTTGTTAAGGACAATCAAGAGACTCATAAGTCTTATGTTTCTTTGTTTACATGTGCGGTCACTCGTGCCGTACACTTAGAACTTGTATCAGACATGTCCACAAAGTGTTTTTTTACTTGCTTTACGGAGATTCCTCGCTCGTAGAGGAAATTGCAAAGTAATATACTCAGATAATGCTCGTACATTTAAAGCTGCTGAAAAGGAGCTAGCATATTTTGCCAACATCTTGAAGGACAGTGAATTTCAAAATTTTGTCGCAGATAAAGGTATCCACTGGAAGTTCATAGTTGAACGTGCCCCTTGGTGGGGTGGATTTTACGAACGTCTTGTTAAGACTATAAAGGATCCTTTGCGTAAAATACTTGGCAAAGCCCTTCTAATGTTTGAAGAACTTTCAACGATACTTTCAGAAGTTGAAGTGATCGTCAATCATCGACCACTGACATACGTGGAAAACGATCCAGGAGAGCCGGAACCACTCACACCGGCCCACTTCCTCGAGTTAGGTTATGGTGACTCTAAATATCCTATACATTTCATTGAACTGATCGACGCCATTACGGCAAGAGAGTCGTACAAAAAAAGAAAGACTTACCGAACTCTTCTTTTAAAACCACTTTGGAGACGCTGGAAAGAACAGTATTTACTCCAGTTAAAAACAGTTAATCATTTTAAAACACCATCTGTTCATAAAAATTTAAAATTAAATGACATAGTTCTGGTTGAAGGAAATGTAAAATCAAAATTATTGTGGGAACTTGGAATAATCAAGGAGATATTTATTGGAAGAGACAATAATGTTAGATCTTGTCTTGTAAAAACTTCTAAAGGTCTCTTCAAAAAACCCATTCAATTGTTGTACCCTTTAGAACTTGAATAATATTTGAACTAATTTTGTTTCTATTTTTTCAGATTAATGTTAGGAGATAGCACATTATTAATTAATCTCTGTTAAATTTATTTGTTGTGAGATCTTGAGGTATGTAGCCTAATATTTTCTAATTTGTAAATTGAAGATTTATTGTCAACTTTAAATTTCATTATATTTGTGTATTTTAATATATATTTACTTTTTTCTTTGTAATATGAAAAATTTAAATTTTGATTAGTAGCATTGTTTCAGTGTTAAGTCTTTGTTAGAATTGTGTTTGAATAATTGTTTGTATTAATTTTGTTTGATAATCACTGGGTGAACATTCTGTTCACCGGCGGGGTGTGTGCCGAAATATTGGCCACTCGAGGGCGCTGCTGTGCGCACCTCAGTATCTAAAATGTAAATATTGTTAGTGTGTAACTTGTTTTGTAGAATGTAGGCCGCATGACGGCAAGTTCAGTCATATTAAATATTACTATATTCAAAATTGTGTCTTCGTTGAGTAATATGGACTGATCAATTTCTATGGATACTGCACACTCATTCGTTTCATTCGCTAAGAACATTTCGTTTAGGTTCTTAATTCTTTACAACACTGATTTCAGGCTGGAATTTAGTAAGAATTCTTTGCTGCCATTCTGCCCTTGATAATTTTTTTTTAAAATAAAGATAAGAGACTTTGTTAAAAGAAAAAAAAAAACTATCAAAGTGTGTAAAAGCTTTGTTTGTATGATAGTAGAATATAAACAAGGAGCTTAATCACAGATGAAAGAATATCAAAGTTACCCCATAAATCTTTAAAAAAATGGATAGAAACGATTTCTTTTGTGAATGCGTTTAAGAGATTGGTTAATACAGTATTAAAATAAAAGACAAAAAGTAGTATTGACACTTTGGTCAGTTATCTGCATTTTAAATTTCCATTGTCTTATAGCGTCCCTCCCCCATTAATTCTAAAGTTGTGGCCCACATGAAATAGCTGTTACATGTATGTTGCCTTGCGGGAAACCAGGTTGAGCATCCCTGATTTGGAGGCTCAGATGATGAATCTTGATGAGGATGGAATACTGAGGTATGATTGAACTCAGTAGGAATATCAGAATCCTCAGGATTGGCCACCTCAAATAAATTAGGAGATCTTTGGCTGAGAATAACATAGGCACCGTATCTGCGTGGCAAAAGCTTTGATGTTCGTTGTCGGGCAGAACTACTCAAAGGATGTTTGTTAACCTAAATCCTGTCTCCTAATCTGAATTTGTAGCTAGGCATACGGAGCTATTGCCGACTATTGTTTACGATAGTCTTGTTTAGATTGTACACGCTCTTATATTTGTTTCGTCAGGTTGGTGACTCTTTTTAGATATAAAGTAATATCTGCTACAAAGTTATCCTTCTGTTTGACACTTCTAATGTCATTATAGATATCATCAGTCGTTCGAAGAAAAACTGCAGTCAAGTTGATGGTTTCACGTTTATGAGTAATCATGGGTAAAGCGAATAGGTGGTAGCTTCTCGGATCATTTTGTGTGATCATCTCCAACCAGGATTGCAAGTCGAGACATTGGATCTCGATTAGTCCTTTCCATTTGATTGGCTTGTAAGTGGTAAACTGTAGTGGACACTTGATTTATGTCTAGAAGATAGCCTACTTACAGCATAACTTCATTGATAAATTGTGTTCCTCTGTCGTTGATAATTCCCCTGGGTATACCATACCGCAAGAAGGCTTCTTCAATAAGAGTGACTGCGCATTCTTTTGCTGTAGCATTGGGCAACGCAAAGCGCTCAGCCCACTTATTGTGTAATCCCCAACAATTAGAACCCACTTTTTACAATCAGAAGTTTCCGGTAAGGGACCAAGCACCTCAAAACGTTGAAATCACACTGCGGTCTGCAGCAAGTCACATGATTTCTGATTTGACGGTTTAAATCTGTTGCACTCATTACAGTTTTTACCATAGTTCTGAATGTATTTTCACATTCCAGTGAAGTAATATTTCTGAGAAGTTTAATGGTAAGATCCATCATGTCCGGCATTTGGGGATTTGTGGTACTCTTGAAGAACCCTTTTCCACTCATTAGAAGAGACCACTAGCTGGGCTTCCTCTGATTCGGAGTCAGGGGAATACCGATATAAGAATCTTTGATTCATGATGTAACACATCTAGTCCATTTGGTATAGTTTTCATCTTTCACTGGACTTTCAAAAGATTCTACAATTTTCTTAAAGTCTTAATCTTTTAGTTGTTCATATCGTTATGAAAGTTGTTCTTATCGACCTTCTTCGCAAAGTTACAAATAGGCTTATTGATTGTCACACTACACACAACCCTTCCTTATGTCTACATACAGAACGGGATAACAAGCCTGCTAGGACATTTGCTTTTCTCGGGATATATTCCATTTTCAGGCTGAATGACTAGAGTTTTAAGACCCACATCGCTTGTCAACCTGTAGATAATTTTAAGGTTGGTGATCGGATGCTATGGTAGTCTCTTGTCCTCAATGTAACCTCGAAGTTTGTTTAGTGCTCAAACAATGGCAAGAGCTTCCAGCTCGTTTATGGAGTAGTTTTTTTCAGCAGCAGTCAACAGTCTTCTTTTATATTTAATAGGATGCTCTTTTTCACCTTTACCTTGTAAGAGAATAGCCCCTATGGCATAGTTACTAGCATCAGTGCGGAGAATTTAAGGTTTCGTGGTAACACTCCATTTCAAAATGGGAGCACTGGTTAGAAGTTATTTCAAATTTTCAAAAGAGATTTTTCTCTTCTTGGTCTCCCCAAGACCAAGTTCGATCCTTTTTTGTGAGACTACTAAAAGGTCTGGTTACCTCTGAAAATTTAGAAATAAATCTTCTGTTCCACGAATAAGTTCGCAGAAACGACTGCACCTGCTGTACACTCTTGGAAGGAAACATTTCCCTAATAGCAAAGGTTTTTTCGGGGCTCACTTCCAGTCCTGAACTTGTGATATAATGTCCTAGATATTTCTTTCTATCGCAAGTAAAATTATATTTACCACGATTTAAATGTTATTTGAATAGTAAAAGTGTCTCAAATACAGCTTTGAGATCATCACTATGCTTTTCAAAGGTTTCTGGCAGGATCATGATATCCTCGAGGCAAAAAAAAAAAGAGCGAGAATGTGTGTGTCACTTAGGTCACTGCGGAACTTGTCAATGTCTTTGAAATGTGGCTGGGGTCACCTTCAAGCCAAAAGACATTCGAAGATAGCGAAAAGTTCTAAATGAATTACCAATGGTGTTTTGTGTCTCTATTAGAAACAATAGACATTCACCTGGTGGTAACTTGATTGCAAATCTATAGTTGTCATAAAAGGTGTATACTTCGCTTCGTGTAGCAGGTCATTAATTCTAACTAATGGATAAGAAACAGCCACTGTCGTAGAGTTGAGTCTTCTACAATCGATACAAAGACGGATTTTCCCGTTTGCTTTCCCTGCGGGGATTCATACTCTTCTATGATGTTCTGCTCCAAAAGTTTATCAAGTTTCTTGTTTAAGTAATTCTTTCTTTGTTGTTGGTAACCTGTATCGAAGGACAGAAACACGAGGACTGTCTCCTGTGTTGATACGGTGTTCATTGAAGGGAGTTAGCTCTCCCTGGTTCAGAAACAATTTCGTACATCTTCAGCAATGTACACAATTCCCTTCTCTCCTCAGGCATTAGACATTTACCTTCGTCATTGCGCAGTAAGAATGTGTTCTCAAGACTGAGACGACTTTGGATACTTCTTGGATAATTACTTCTTTAAAAAATCATAAGTTTGATGGAGCGAGTCTCTGAAAAATCAGTTGCGGTGCTTCAGGTCCAGAACAATGCCAGCTTTTTCCCATGAGTGTTCGATTTCCTATAGCATAAGGCTAAGTGGTGTACGAATGACACGTCCTACATGTTTAACAACCACATTGGTTGTGTAGACTTCCATTTGTGACTTATGGCAGTCAGCAAGGTTCATAGAGAGTCGAGTCTTCTGAAAGTTGGTTTCCTCTCTCTGTAAAAGGAGGCATAAGGTTTTTCCAAAAATAGAATGACAGGCTCCACGGTCGGCGCTTGCAATTCCCCATGATTACAGCAAACTTCAGCACCTTAATTTGATTTGGAGTTGAAGAGCATGAATGCAAACTGATGTTGCTAAAATTTACTGAATTTTTATTCACTGTTGGTTTGCAATTTGGACATCTGGGTTTCGTAACATCTGGATTACCGCAACCAAACTTGATACAGATGCTATATATGATTTGTCATCAGATTTCAATATATCACCACTATTAAAAGATTATGTGGAACCAGCTTGGTTGGTTCTATTAAATCTGCTATCAGATGAGCTTCTTTTCGGAACGTTCGTTTTAGAAGGGGCTCTTAAGTGGGCCGTCTTCTTTACTGGAGAGAAAGTATTCTGAATCCTGCAATATACGTCTAACTTATCAGCTAATGCAGTAGAGTACAACCTCTCAGATCAATCGTGTAAGAAATGGACTCTCACTTCGGGAGATATACGTGTTTTAATTTGGTCAGGTATTATTAAATCTATCAATGGGTTCAAGTTCACAATTTTCAGCTCGCGTTCAGCCATCCTTGGAAATAACTTTTTATTTCAAAGTAGTAATATCTCTAAGTGTTCTCTTGAACTTTCTTATGTTGACGGAAGAGTTGTCTGAATTTTTTCCACAGAGGGCTTGAATCTCCTCAAAAGCATTTCTTTGACATGCTATAGTCCCTATAAGGATTGATTATGAAAATGAATGTAAGGAGTTTTATTCATAAGTGACAACACTGAAGAAAACATCCATAATATATATTTAAATTAAAACAGCACAGCAAAAACAAATTAAGCGCCTTTCCTTTTGCCATATTTTTCGAAACACAACATTTCGACTTTTTTCTCTCTTATATCTGCTCTGTCACTCCCGAACAGAGAAAACTTAGTTCTTATGGAGTTTGATTGTGACGCAACACATGCGCATAGTCCTGTAATTCCAATTCTCTAGAAAGCAGTGTGGCTATGTCACTCGACAAGGCTCCAATTGTACAAGCAACTCATTAGCTATCAGGTACTTTTAAAAATTTCAACTGTAGTTTGAGAAATATTGCCATGTCGTCTACTTTCGGGTTAAATCTGGGGATCAGATTCTACAAATCTAATTTCGGCTTCTCAGAGGTATCAGGGCCCTTACAAAGCGGAACTCCACTTTTGTGAGCTCCAAGTTGTAGTTTCATCTTCTCTAACTCAAAATCCATCTTTTTCTTGTTCTGCATGATGTCTTTATAGAATTCTTTGTTCACAGTGCGTTCTTCAGAGATAAATTCTAGATGCACAAAGTCCTGCATGTCAATGAGCACCTTTAGCATGAATTTCCCATTAGAACGAACTTGCCGTGGGGATTTTCACTTTGCCGATACTGTCTTGGATTTCGGATCGCATAAAAAACACCATTTCTCGTATCCACTAACAATTTTGCCAAGTAGGGAAATTTGTCAAAAGCCGAGATTAAGTCTCCAGCCATTGCATTCGAATTTCCTTTTCGTTTTGGTTTAACATGAGAGGAGTGATGTGTTGACACACCCTATGCATTTTCAGACCCTTAGTGAGTATCCGTTGACATCCGTCGTGATCCCTTTAAATTATTTCATTACATGGTAGCGGGAGGGATCACACAGCTCTTTGCCCCCAAAAGACTTTTTATTCTAGATTAAATAAACAAAGTACGCGTTCACCAATAAATTGCTAAAGTTCACAGCCTTTCACTGTAGTAGTTTCAAGTTCAGTTCATTCCAGCCATTGTTCCGCCGATTCCAGCACTGCGTCTTACACAAGTTTTCAAAGTTTATCTCCCTTGGTCCCTGAAGAGAGAATATCTTCAGAAAAATTGAAGTAGATCAAGGGCTTCCATTAACTTCCAAGCCAACCCGTTAAAATCCCTAGTCCCCCTGATTGGAGAGTCCCCCTAGTCCCCCGTTGAGACTACAGATCGTCTTTATGTCGGGGAAAGAAAGGTGTGGTGGTATCAAAGCCGTTTTCCGAATCGACTCACATGTATTATCCTCTAGTCATGAGGAAGGAATAGCCGTTTTTTGGGAGATACAACGTCCCATCTGGACAACTTGGTCACCCGGTACGTCAATCATGACAAGCATTGTTGGGGAGAGTTCTACTAACGAGCAGATGTTACAGTGACCTCTCATATCCCAACTTATTCTCTATTTGCTGACATGCATTTTGCTGCTATATCTCCAACAGAAGATACATAAGCACATTCCATATTTTATTGCATTCCATCTGTATGAATATTAAAATAAAGAGTGTTGAAGTGACTCTTGTATGAAAGAACAAGTAATGTCATATTTTAAAAATTGTTTGTGAAATAACATAATTATAAAATAGCCACGGGGATACAACCTGACCACCTAACGGCGGACCAACCGCCCCCATTGCGCAAATTATACAACTGACCCCTACTCAGTACTCAAGTTATAAAACTAATTTACATGTATTGTGCAGTTCTATTTTAATTTTTCACAATTAACGAGGGTAAGTTGAAAAATAAGTTTCCCCTGTTGACTGTGGTCAGAGTTGTGTATGAAAGTCAAAAAATAGAATGAGACATTAAAGATATGACATACCTTTATTTTTCCACATAGGTACCAAGTACATTGAGACATTTGTCATATCGCTTAATAAGCTTCAAATAGCCCTCCAGGAAAAAATCAGGGCTTTGGATATGGAAGAAGCGTTGAACGGCTTGTTTCACTTCAGTATTGCTTCCAAAGCGCCTTCCCCCGAGATTTTTCTTCAAAGCCGGAAAAAGATGGAAGTCACTTGGTGCGAGATCAGGACTGTATGGCGGATGGTGTAGGTGCTCCCAACCAAGAGTTGCAATATGGTTTTGCGTTGCCGTCGTCGAATGTGGTCTGGCATTGTCATCCAACAGCAGAACGCCAGATGTGAGAAGGCCAGGCCGCTTTTTCCGAATCGCCTCTTTCAATTTCGACAGGGTGTCACAGTAGCGCGTAGCATTGATGGTTCCAACCTCCAAAAAGTCCAGCAACAAAACTCCTTGGGCATCCCAGAAAACTGTGAGGAGCACTTTACCCGCAGAGGGAGTTGTCTTGAACTTCTTTCGGACAGGTGATGACGGATGTCTCCACTCCATAGATGAGGCCTTCGATTCTGGCGTGAAATGGTGGAGCCACGTTTCATCCCCCGTCACAATCCTAAACGGAAAGTCATTGCCATCTCCATGGTAACGCACGAGATGTTCCAGGCTGACCGCCATGCGTTGTTCCTGGTGTGTCGAGGTCAATTGTCGGGGCACCCATCGTGCTGACACTTTTCTGTATCGAAGAATGTCGTGGATGATGTTTTGAGCTCGCTCATGTGAGATTCCAAATTCTTCCCCTACTTCATCGATGGTGATACGCCGGTTCGCTCTAATCATGTCATCCACCTTCCCGACATTTGCATCTGTAGTGGCCGTGCGCGTCCGTCCAGCTCTCGCTATGTCCTCCACTTGCTGACGTCCATCACTGAATGTGCGACACCATCTCCGCACCATTTGCTTCGACATCAAACCTGGCCCATAGACTTACACGAGGCGGTTATGAATTTCTGTTCCTGATACTCCACGTGCCCATTCATAGCGGATAACCGCTCTCACTTCCTCCTTTGACCACGAATTCAAAACGCACCTTCTCTCCATACCTACCGGGGCTCAAATGAGAGGCTAGTCTCCGCTTTGCGCAGGCACTGCAACAGCGCCATCTGCTTGATTTGTAGTGACCTCTACCCAATGGTGTATCGGTGACTTGCGCGTTTTCCTGCTGTGTCGCCTTTCGCCCATAGCCGTTTAACGCTTCTTCCATATGCAAAGCCCTGATTTTTTCTTGGAGGACTTTTTGAAGCTTATCAAGCGATATGACAAATGTCTCAACGTACTCATGCGAGAATAATAAAATAAAGGTATGTCATATCTTTAATGTCTCATTCTATTTTCTGACTTTCATACACAACTCTGACCACAGTCGACAGGGGAAACTTATTTTTCAACTTACCCTCGTACAATACATTGTCACGTTTAAGGCACCCGACTAGGTTCGAAGACCAGTTTTGTCAAAAATTGATTATCAGAAGAATTTTATTGTTTTAAAGAACATAAATAGGCTTAAAGAGTTATAATTATGAAATAAATACATGCATCACCTCTGTTTTTGAAAAAAAAAATTATTTTTGTAAAAAATTTTTAAAAATTTCAATTTTAGGAAAAACAGCGTAAAAAAATATATATTGCACAAAATGTAATTTTAATTGCATTGATATATTTATTGATCCACCTGAAGTGTCGCAAACCGCAGGTTAATAAATATTTTCAAAAATAAATATTTAATAAGCATTCAAATTTCACGTTAATGATTTTTCGTTAAAATTACTCTATATTCTAAGCTAAAAAGGACTATAAAATGTGATTAAATGTAAGTATCTTAAAACCTGCGGTTTGCAAGGGCTTATAACATAAATGTTGCAAATTTCATTGAATCTATATATATAAAGGAGAAAAGCGACTCACTCAATCACTCACTGACTAATCACGATATCTCCGGAACTATTCAACCTACAGATTTGAAATTTGGTAGACATGTTCCTTTCATGAAATAGAGATCAGCTAAGAACGGATTTTTTGCGAAATTTGAATCGCAAGGGGCGTTATAAATAATTGTTTCCATTTTTAAACTACTCGACGTACAATCTTAAAATTAGGTAAACAGATTCCTTTCATAGAGTAGAGATCCCCTACAAAAGAGTTCGGTGAAAATTGACCCCCAAATGGCGTTGCGGGGGCTTAGGGGCCGTTATAGATAATTATTTCCATTTTTAAGCTATGAGACGCAAAGTCTTTATATTTGATAAATACATTCCTTTCATAGAGTAGATATCAGCTACAAGATCGGTTTTGGGAAAATAGCCCCCCAAGTGGCGTTGCGGGGGATTAAGGGGCGTGATAGATAAATATTTTCGTTTTTTTAACTACTTGACCTACCAGCTTGAAAATTGATAGGCATGTTTCTTTCATGGAGTAAATATCCGTTACAAATTGGGTTTTGGGAAAATTGACCCCAAGGGGTGTTGCGCGGGGGGGGGGGGTTAAGGGAAGATATAAAATTATTCCAATTTTCAAACTATAAGACGTACAGTCTTGAAATTTAGTAAGCGGGGATTCCTCTTATAAGGTAGATATAAGCTACAAAATGGGTTTCGTGAAAATTGAAACCCAAGTGGCGTTGCGGTGCTTAAGGGGCGTTATAGATAATTATTTTCATTTTTAAACTACTGGTCGTATAGTCTTGAAATATGATAATCAGAAGCCTTTCATGGATTAAAGATCCATGTTTTGTGAAAATCGACCCCTAGATGGCGCTGCAGAGACTCAAGGGGCGTTATAGGTAATTTTTTTCCATTTTTAATGTATTAGACGCAAAGTCTTCAAATTTGGTAAGCAGATTCCTTTCATAGAGAGTACAGTTCCCCTACAAAATGGGTTTTGTGAAAACAGATCCCCAAGTGGCGTTGAGGGAGCTCAAGGGGCGTTAAAGATAATTATCCCCATTTTTAAACTATTAAACGTACAATCTTGACATTTGGTAAGCAGATTCCTTTCGTAGAGCAGGAATTTGAAGGAAATCAACTCTTGGGGAGCAAGATGTTACTGGGGCGTATTGACAAAAAAAAATCCTTTTTGCGAACTACAAGGACTATAATAATGGTTTGCATTTTTCTTTTGTTGAATTGAAATCCGCTAAGAATGGTTATTTTGAAAAACGACAATCAGCGGGATTACAAGGGGGGGGGGATAGTAAAAATTTCGTTTTTTCCCCCTGTTAGATTTAAATTTGGCTTGCATGTTAATTTTCCAGAGTAGAGATCCACCGAAAATTGGTTTTGCGGAAATCCACTTGGTTATAGGGTTACGAAAGCGCAGAATCGAATTCTTAATGCTACCACTTAGATATCAACAATTTAATTCTATATATATAAAGGAGAAAAGTGACTCACTGACTGACTAATCACGATATCTCAGGAACTATTCAACTTACAGACTTGAAATTTGGTACACATATTTGTTTCATGAAGTAGAGATCCGCTAAGAAAGGATTTTGCGAAATTCAAACCTCAAGGGGCGTTACGGGGGGTTGAGGGGCGTTATAAGTAATTGTTTCCTTTTTTAAACTACTCAACGTACAATCTTGAAATTGGGTAAGCAGATTCCTTTCATAGAGTAGAGATCCGCTACAAAATGAGTTTGGTGAAAATCGACCCCCAAGTGACTGCGGGGGCTTAGGGGGCGTTATAGATAATTATTTCCATTTTAGAACTATTAGACGCACAGTCTTTAAATTTGATAAATAGATTCTTTTCATAGAGTAGAGATCAGATACAAGATGGTTTGGGGGAAACTAACACCCAAGTGGCGTTGCGAGGGGGGGGTTAAGGGGCGTAATAGATAAATATTTTCGTTTTTAGACTACTTGACCAACCTGCTTAAAAATATGTAGGCATGTTTCTTTCATGGAGTAAATGTCCACTACAAAATGGGTTTTGGGGAAAATGACCCCCAAGGGGTATTGCTGCGGTTAAGGGGAGATATAAATAATTATTCCGATTTTTAAACTATTAGATGCACAGTCTTGAAACTTGGTAAGCAGATTCCTCTCATAGAATAGAGATACGCCACAAAATGCGTTTCGTGAAAATCGACCTCCAAGTGGCGTTGAGGGGCGTAAGGGGCGTATATTCTTCAATATAATCGAATTCTTAATATGCCAGGACTTAAATATCAATAATTTATACATATATATAATCAGCAAAAATTTATAAAACATCATGAAATACCCAGCGAAGCGGGCGGGTACAGCTAGTTTTATATAATTGTTTTGGAGATATCCCAGTTTTCACGCAAAAATTATCGTGAAAATTTCATTCTTCAAAAACACATTTAAAAAATATACTTATAAGTTACATAACGTAAATATTAAAAAAACAACTTAAAATTCTCCAGTTTTATATTTTATTCCTTCTTCTTCCTCAATTTTTATATTTCTTTTTTTTTTCAAATGGCCGTAAGTTTTCTTCCGCAGGTTTTTGCTGTTGGCAGTGAGTGACGTTTTGAATCTGCAATGCGCTCATTATCGAAAGTTTTTTGTCCCCATACAGTATAATAGCCCAATACAATACCCATTTCATTTAATATGGAAATTAATCCCTGGAAGCCGTTATTATAATTGCACAACAGCAATATAAGCTCCTAAACGCAATGTTTGATGCTCAACGAAAACTTCTTTTGTTAATATCTGCCACAAAATTGCATTAAAACTTTCGTTCGGATTCTGAGTTTTGCCGTGTAAACATTTCTTTAAAAGATTTCTGTCACACAAATCCATATAAATTGGCTTTATCGTGTTAACAATATTTCGTGGCAGTCCCAAGGATTTATCCTGATACACAATATTAGACGCTTTAGCCCGTTGAAATTTATACCAACTTTCAGCTCCGACAGGGCACTGTCCATGTTTTGGCTGATGTTTTGATGAGAAACAATGAAAGCAGGCAGCAATAACAGCAGACTGCATTTTGTCCAAGTTCCCAATATTACTTCTAATAGCAATTCCATAGTAATTATATAGCTTATTTATTAAAATCATCAGTCAATTTACCTTCCCCCCCCCCGAGTCCTTTATTTCTGCTTTTCAATTTTCGAAGCCTTGTTCCAACTCTTTTTTGAATATGCCCTATACATTCCAGCTTCGTAACAAAATCGTTCCCGTAAATGTTCTTCACGGCATCAAAAGCTTTGGAATCTCCATCCCCATAATAGTCAGTGTATCGTAACATTCTATGATCTTCCGAACTCTCAAAAATACGATAAACCCCAACCTGTTCTATACTGGATGAAGATCCTTTATGACGATTACACCGCAATTTCACATTTTGTTGCTCCGTCTTTGAATTGCATTTTCTACAAAACTGAGATAAAGTTTCAAAGTCAACAATTTTCCCAGTATCGACAGATATTGCACTAACACAACCATTTAGCGAAGAAAAACCACGACGCTGCTAGGTACCATCCACCGAAACACCACAATTTACGGTATCATGTATAGATTTTTTTTAATTGCCTAATACCTTTTGCTGCGTCATTCATTATTTTTTCTCCAACGGAAGTAGCAGCACTGAGGAGTTTTTTCTTTCTTGTTGGCGGAATGCAAGCTTTGAGAGAAAGGGAGGTAGATTCAAAACAGCATAAAGTTTTCTTCTGCTGAGACACCTCTACTAATCAATCTTAAACCATAAACAAAACGAGTATTGAGTTCATTCATTTTGTCTAACTTTTTAGAAGTACAAAATGCCGATATGAAACTGCAATTTTTGCAGTGCAAAGAAAAGCTTGAAGATAATCCAACCCTTGAATCTTCCACAAGATAAAGGCTTCCTGCTGTACACTCTTTAGTTGGGCAACACAGTAAGGAAAAAATACCAATTAAAATTTCCAGATCAATCAACCTGTTTCCAGTTAAATGTTCTGTATTACTTTCATCATCATTTACCTGATTGCAATGCTGCAGCTTCAGTGAACTGGCGGTCATAATTTCTTCCTTGCATGAAGCAATTTCAGTGCATGTGTTTTGGTTTCCATGAAACTTTCTTTTACGGGGACGATATGAACGATATTTACCCATGATTTCAGGTAAAATAAATTTAAGATTAAATTAAAATAATTTAAATTCTAAAAATAAAGCAAAATACAGAAAAAACAGAATTAAGATAGGCGTGGTAAATCTAACGTCGAATGTAAACAAACACGGAATAGTGATAGTCTTAAAATAACGTTGCCAATCGTTTGCAACAAAATTGTTTGAAATAATTATTAGCAAACTGTGACTCAGTAAACAGATAATTAAAATTTTGGTTTTTGA
This sequence comes from Trichonephila clavata, assembly GCA_019973975.1. Classification (NCBI taxonomy): domain Eukaryota; kingdom Metazoa; phylum Arthropoda; class Arachnida; order Araneae; family Nephilidae; genus Trichonephila; species Trichonephila clavata. The sequence continues at coordinate 48,785 of BMAO01029810.1, read as the reverse complement.
AATTCCATTTTTGGGAAATAATAATTAAAAACTGCATATGTCGCTCACTTCCGGTCCATATGACATTACTTCCGGTTTCGTCTTCAACTATATCTAGAGTTCTAATTTACGTAAAATTAAAATAAAGACTGTTTTGGAATCTTAAAAGGTTGGGGCTTTGTTTTACAATCATAAAAAAATCGACATTTTTGTCAAAAAACACTTTTTCAACCTAGTCGGATACCTTAACTATTTTCGCACGTTCATGCAAAGCCTCACCATCACTATAAATGCAAATTTGTTCAAACTGTGGTAATGTACAAATACATTTATTGCAACATCACGAAACACTTCTTTTTATTGAGAGAGAGATCTGAATAAAAATTTTATTAGAACTCGAGAATCGTGATCGTGACAGCTGCCTTCTAGCCCAAGCGTTTGCATATGAATGGCTTTAATTGTTAGGATAGTTTTTTAGGAATGTTTTGTTTCACTTACAAATTGGCTGTTCTGTCTCGAAAGTTGACCAACCCCTGCAATAGCAAAAAACTCCGTAAAATTAACCTAGGTTCCACGCGCCAAGTTGTTGTTTATGTTCGCCACAATGGGCGATAATATTACAATATGGTAATGCGGTTGCCATGGGGAATGACGAAATTGTATTGTTTTATCCCCTTGGTAACCCTATTAATTTCGGACGTTTTCAATTCGATTTCTTTAAAAATTTAACCATTTTCATTGCAATTATTCTTCAAAGCTACTGCTTCAGTCTTCTGTTGTATTTTGTGCTGTTTTCAAATATTTCTAATATCATTGGTAAGTTCCAGTACATATATTATTAAAGAATTTGAGGAATGTACTTTTAAATATTGCCACAAGTTGCGCATTTCCACTTTATTTTATTTTTAAATGATGTATTTTTAAACGTTCCTTGTTCGATGAAGTTCATCAAAGGAATTCGCAGTTTCTAGAGTGTTGCAAGTTATCAGCAATTATTAATTGATATTCATTATTCATTAATTTTAAAATATAATATGTAACTACTTTATGTATAACTGGTTGGTATACCCGTTCTTTGCACGGGTGAATTTAAAAATTAAACAATACAGACTGAAGGATAAAGAATTTTTTAATGAGTTAATTTAACGTGAATTGCAAATTAAACATATCTCAGGTGAACAACAAAAAAAGTTTGTTAAATTTTAAATTTGTAGATCTAATAGCTGATAAAAACGATTTTTTTTTTATTTATAACGTTTTTATTTATAACGGGTTGATTTTTGAAAACACCTTCCTCAAGAAAAGAAAAAAAGACTCGTGCATGTGGAAAAAAAATAATTTATTCTCTAACTGCTAAATATTTTTTTATTTTTATAAAGCAATATACACATACACACATTTAGAAGTAAGAAAACGAATTAAAATTATAGCAATACCTTTAAAAGGTGATAATACAATTGACACTTAAAATTATCATGTTTTTATTAACTCGCTTTCTTGTATGTCTGTACGGGTGGAATTTTGTAATTGATTTTAAACTGACTATCAAAAGCTATTAAAGTATTTATTTTGATATAAGGATCAATTTGATACTACCAAACATGCATAGAAAAAATAACGTGCATTAAAAAAACGTGCATAGAAATAAATTCTCAATTTTTGTTGTGTTTATGGTTCACTGTTTTGGCGATAACGACTTACACATAAAAGATAGATATATGCTGTGACGGGTTGTTTTTGCAAACCTGATTTTATACGTATAACTCTAACGGTTTTTGCAGTGCACACCCAGAATTTTTTCCTACTTACTTGACATTTATCGTTAGATTTTGGACACTTCACCCAATATCTTTATAAATTACAGCCTACGTATTATTCTGATGTATAAGCTATATAATTGTAAAGTTTGATTAAAACTTATTCAGTTATGTGTTTTGCGTGAAAGAGTAACAAACATCCATTCGCGTTTATAATATTAGTGCGGATTAATTAAAACACTAGTAAAATAAGCAATTTCAAAAAACATACAACTTGAAAAAAAAGTTCAACGGCTTTTTCTCAATAGTTCTGAAACACACAGATAGAAAAATCAAAATTTGAAAAACACAGGAAATAAAATGTAAAGTTTTGCCACAGCTACAACTGAATATTTAACCAAGTAATTGATTGCTAATCAACCAGACATTAAATATAAAGAATGTGATTAAATAAAGAATGCAACCAAAAAGAATAAAATTAAATAAATAATATAATTATGATGAATAAATTAATTATTACTGTCATTTTTGGCAATTTTTTTCGTTGAATTTTTGCAGCCCGCGGAAAGAAAAATGTCTATTTTTTTTAAGAATAGTTTTATGTATAAAAATAAAACAAAAAAAGAGAGAAAGTTTCAGAATTGAAAAATTGTATAACTATTTTAAAGAAATCCTCTTCAGCTCAACAAATGACTTAAGCGATGTTAGAGCATAAGACAGGGAAATTTCCGTAATCTTTCATCACTCAAAGCTACCCCCTCTCCTTCCCATTTCTAAACCATAAACAGAGTGACCTTCACTAATTCTCTCGCGTATGCGCAAAGCACTTAGAATCTTGCGAATGTTTTCTAAAGTTTTCATTACTTTTGAGGGCTTAATTTTTAAGTTGAAGTTTCAAAATTTTACACATCGATTGCAAAAAACTGTATTTTTTTAACAAAAAATGTAATAAAAAGTACTACATTTTTGTTGATGAATTCTTGTAAAAATGGTATTAGACGAGAAACACAATTTTTTTTAAATCCGTAATCTTTAAGCAATTTTTCCAATCTTCGTATAGGTTGCCTATAATATTTGTCTACTCATGGAAAAAAGTTTCACGAGATTATCTTAATAAATGACGAAGTTATTAAATGTTTAATTAAAATTGTGAGTATTTTTTGAAACATCGTAAAAAAAGTTTTTGCAATTTTATTTTTTAAATAACTGATTCTGAAAGAGAACAGTATGAACTTTCTTAATGTAGTATATCAATTCATTAATGTGAAAAGAAATTGATATGGAATGATTTAACGTTTATAATATTAGTAAGGATATAATATAATTATATAATGCAATTATTATTATTATATATAATATAATTATATTATATGATTATTATTCTATATAATATAATTATATTATATGATTATATTCTATATAATATAATTATGTTATATATATGATTATTATTCTATATAATAAATATTATTACATTATATTATATGTTATATATCATAATACCTATTAAATTATGCAATATATAATATATTATTTTTCTATATAATAAATATTACTACATTATATTATATGTTATATATCATTATACCTATTAAATTATGCAATATATAATATAATTATTATTATATTTTATTGATAGTAATTATTGATTGATATTGGTTATTTTCAATCTATTCCTAAATTCTTTATTTGAAACACATTTTAAAATAATTCTTTAAATGATTTTCATGACGATCTGTTACAGATAGGCCGCCCTCTTGGATTCCATATCACTCAATAACAAGCGCTGCTTATCACAAATTAGTCCCAAATAAAAGGAGAAGCATAATTAATTGTTACAGGACGGAAAATCGATCATTCGAAAGGATTAATGTGAAGAACGGATTTGGTTCAAAAATAAACAAGAAAGTTTATTCCCAATTTAATTACAATTTCCTGACTATTTGTTACCACTGAGCCGCGCCAGATTCCATATCATTTGACGACGAGCACTGCCTGGCTGTTTTTAAATCATCACGGTGCGCTGTAGAACTCCCATGTTAGAAATTTATTCCCTATACTCATGGCATAAGTTATTTCACCATGCTGTTTTCTTTGAAATAACCGTATTCAAGGTTGGTTGGCATCTATTTTCAGGAATCTGGTCTACTCTTTTGGGTGCTCTTTGGGGTGAAAAATACTGTAATTCTGTCGACCAGTTCTTACAATTATGCTGAAGTTGGTATTTAACATGACTCACTTTCTCTAGAAATTAACATTGTGAATTACGAAGGCAATGCTGCAAGTACCCACGGAAGCCTACAGGTAAATGGGTATTTTATTTTGTCGCTAAAAATTGCTGGCTTTACCATCAGTGCCTGTCAATATTTAGAATTGCCAGAGCGAGGCGGAAGGAACCTGGATTCTGACTGGTTGTTACTCAAACGGTGTATTCCAGTTGATGAATGACTGTATATGGTTCAGTGGTTATAAGTGAACGTGCAACGAAAACGAATAATAATAATAAAATCAATCATGAAAGTAAAATATATTTTCAATGAAACCTGAAAGTTGTTTAATTTAGATTACGTACGTTTTGTTTATATTGCGGATATCCTGAAAATAGCGCCGAAACTCTGACCAATTTCTCGTGAGTGCAGCAAAAATGCCAGAACTGAATATAGTTTAGAAAATGCGAAAAATAAACGCTGACATCTGACGAACTACATCAGCAGAAGTTTTCCGTGACTTTATAAAGTGTTCAAAATCACCGCTCCTTATAAGTAGTTAAGCACAGAAGCGTGGAATGATTGAGCCTCGTTTAGGTAAGTTTAAACAGTTAAATTTCATAGAATCAAAATTAATAACTGATTCATTAAAAATAATAGAAAAACGCCATATGTGTGGGTGTGGTATTTTCATTATAGAATACGAACGCGGAACCTTTAAAATAGTTTCTTTTATGATATCATGCACGTTTAAAACCTTTCGACGTTATGTATAAATGACGTAAAGACGTAAATGAGTCTCATAACGTTAACATTTATAACACAAAACTTATAAGAAAGCAAACTCTCTGAGATGAAGGAAGGATAAAGAGATAATTTTTCCTGTTCATTACAAGATCTCAACATGCTTTCAAGTGAAAGGAGCCATCATAGGTGATGCATCAGACGCCTGATCCCGCATGCGCATGCTGGCCGCTGGTGGACCACGCACGCTGCTGCGAACTCTCCAGCATTCACGGCGCTCAAGATTTGCCTCATGCGGAGCACCTTGAACCTGCTTTATAAATGATAGCCATGCTATGGCACAATTACCGTTCTTTGGGATTTTACTCTTTCATCAAGAAATATGCGAGAGTTGGGTCTGTTGGAACACCTATATTAAAAATTATCTATTAAAGCTCACTTTCAAATTAAAACAAAATTATCTGCAGATAAAAATACAATAATTGTATGAAAAATACATTTATATATGGGTGTGTTATTTTCTAGATAACTCCCATGAATGCATCTTTGAAAGTTTCTTTTTATGATTGTGTCAGTACATCCTAATAAAGGACAAATGGTCTTTCTAATTCTTACAACACAAAAACACATAAACAGTAACACAGTGATACAACAAAGACCGAGGTGTTTCTCTTCTGAATCTTTTTAACTTTATACCTTTCCAGTAAAGCTTATCAGAATCTTCAAATCATATCAGGTCAGGTTCTTCCGATTATTACAGTTTACAGAGATAAAACAAATTTGAGGCAAATTATTATAAATATAGCAAAAAGCTTTTCAGGCAGAAAAACATTTGTTGCTGCATCTTTTCGCTTTACCTGGATGTCGTTATAATAGACGGGTATTCGGCGCAACCTATTCACATTTATTTACGGACAATGAAAACATAACCTGAATGGTATACGGACATTAGATAACGGATAAACGATTTTCACATCCTGGGATCTCAGCTCTTCTTACATTTTTCTTCCAGGACTTTGATAATCGCCATGATTGCAGCGTTAATACGCTACAATGGTCAATATCCATCGTTGATACTGTATTACATCACCTTACCCTGAAGTGCTTAACGCGCCAGTTTTTGATTAGAATAAGTTGGTTAAAATATTTCTCCCGTTAGGTGGATAAATTAAAGTTTCAATTTGATGTAGAAAGTTGGCTCCTTATAAATAAAATAAATCTCTTGAAAATTTAAGCTGGAAAATTATTTCATATGATTTGCCATTATATACATACATATCACCAAACATTGCAAAATAGAACAACTACCCTGAATATACCATGCAGGGTGTTTCTTACAAAATTACTCAAGAAACCGAATTCCTATATTTTGTGTCACATAAGAGACATTCAGTTGGTGAGTTTTGGCCGGCGGGTGATTTGCCGGCGTTTCCCGATATCATTGTGTGCCAAACATCGACGTTGTTATATGGCTGTTTATCTACCCGATCTCTGGTAGGGACGGAAAAACAGTTGGTTCACAACCACGGAAAAGGTGCAGGCGTTCTGCCGCTGAACTGGATTTTGTTCTCTTTCGATCATTTCTTCAAGAAAGTTGATTGAGATGTGTGTTCCGTAAAGCGCGACGATGCGCTCGCACCAGCCTGTCGCGGGAACTGATGTCAAACCTCATGGCGATATTTCAAATTCAAAGACGAAGAATGAACGCCGTGTTGAAAGTCTTGTAAAATTAATCTTTCAAATGCACTATTCAAAATTAACACAATGACACGAAAATATGCTCTCCTGCGACCTGCTGTGAATCAATACAACAACGATGGTCAGGTGAAACCAAAATATCGCCAAATTCTCCGGCATTTCCCATTTTGTAAAATAAAGTTCAAAAACTGCCTACAATAAAGGCTCCTAATTATTATCCGTGGCATCTTTGGCAAATATCTTCATCTCGAACAAGAATTTTCTTGGTGTTAACAAAATTCACGATGGATAATGTGATATACCTTAAAGGTTTTGGTGATGATACCACCTAAATCAATACCTCTTTAATGCAATAACAACGCACGCTCCCAACTACCTCACATACGCCTTCAGCTCTTCCCTCACCAGCAACCTCTGACTCTCTTTACCAGACTCTACCTCGTAGCTCGTCGCATCTGTCTTAGCCACACCGTTCTTGCTGAACTTTTGAGGTGATAATAGATCACATGTATTGATCATTTCCTCTCCTGGTCTCACATATCAATAGTGGGGCAGACACCGTCCTCTATATATTTTCATCGCGCGAACTGGATAGAACCGCACGACACCTGCCGTTATTACCTGGGGCATTGGTTCAACAAGTGAAGTTGGTACTGATTTTCAATGTCTGAATGATAGTACGACCAGCAATTCCTAAGTAATCGGTCTCTCATCGGAAGCTATTCAAACCATGGTGAGTGCTGCCTGCCACTGGACAAAGAGGAACAAAGGGGCTTGGGGCCTGGGAATACCCCAACACGCTGAAATTCTCAAAGCCTTCAAAACACGCAAAAAGCCTTAGCTCAAGCAGGCGATGTCGTAAGTCAGAGATGCAGATACGATATCCCGTATAGTTGGTCATCGTCTACTACCGATCAACAGTTATGAAAGTAAAAGCAGCTAATGGTATATGTGACTGCCTTTCCCGATACTGAACTTCGACGCTACTGTTTGATACGTCCCCTACTGATGTGGCCGTGGTTGAAATATTTACTGGTCAACAATAGCTCCGTTCTTATGGCGTTTCACTACAAACGACTAAATTCCAGGCGATACACGCCAATTTCGAGTGCCCGACAAAACCCACCTTATAGCCGTGACTTTTATGTGGGAACTGAAGGGCCTGTCATCCAGCCCACAATACTGGTCCCGGGCTTGATGGAATATCGAATGAAACTAACGCTGCGATGTAACAGGATTCACTACTGATCTCTTCAACTATTCAATCGAATCTGGAAGAACGGTGTATCTACTCGGTGGCGAAGCCATGGTGATTTCCCGATCAAAGACGTGGAAGATCCACTCGCTATCGACGATAACACTCAAACGAACATTGGGCAATATGGTCGGCCGTCTCGTTTATCCGCTGAAGAATCACGTTCTCTGTTTCGATGGCTTCCGCAAAGAAGATACCTCTTCCAGTAATATCATCAGCGTGGGAAAAGCAGAACGCATTGTCGGAGAAATCATCAGTGTCTATTCTTCGATATCGAAGGCATATGATACTTGGCGCTATGGGATCTCGCACTCAGGGCATGATTTGCCTTTGCTCCATACAGAGCTTTTAGCTGCGAAATTTTACAAAGATTCGTTCAGGTAATCTATCCCCTTCTTTTATTCAAACTAAAGGTACCTCAGAATGATACCATGCACTGTTTGTTGTCATAATCTACCATCTTGTCGAACTTCGGCCACTACAGCTTCGTACCATGTCGTCGTCACAGATAAGTTAGAAGCTCGAACCGTTGGTAGAGCGTTAACTGCCAGCAAACAAGCTGATGCAATGGTGCGTATGAATGGCCACGTATTTCCGTAAATAAGTTGCTGCAGCACTTCTATGCCGCCGGGGTCATGTCGACCCTGAAGTATGTCGGTGAAATAAAATTCCGTCGTTCACAGTACGATTCATGAGCCAATCTTCATTACCAGCTCACTTTCTTCCGTATCTTACATCTGCGTGAAGTCTGAAAATTCCTGCATCCTGAAGGTTGACACCTCTTGGGTGTGAATCGGACATCTCTGCTCAAGTATATCAATCACTCGTACTTTCTCAGTTCGTTGGAACCTGTTGTTATGCAGATCTGCTAGCGATTCTAGCAAAAACGGCCCGGTCATCACTCGCATTAAGTCTGTTCTTGTGCGTTTCGCACATCGCCATTTGCAGTCTCTGCGTCGCTTTGATCGCTTCACTGGACCTAGACGAAAACGTCAGCTCTCTCATAGTATTTTGTCGCCGCCTTCTCACCGAAAATAATGAGGTGGTGGTAATTAACGTCACTGATTAGCAACACGAGGCTGGGGACGAATGGCTGACCATGTCAGTATTGACGCGGACGACACCTGGCTGGCATCAACCTCTCTAACTACCACACCACCAACGGACGTTCTGGTCTCGAAGATTTTAGTGCATCTCTCCTACACGCTGATGACTGGATCGAACTCATCACACGCTTGCCGCTGATCGATGCCTGGCCGCCCCGGCCACCGCGGCCACACTGGCTCATGAATTTGACCGCTATGAAGAGGTACTGATGCTCGGTCACAACATACATACACCGTNTAGGACACTCACACAAAAAAAAATGTACAATTTCTTACATGGTTAAATATTGAGCCCGTTGACATTTCTAGAGAGGAAGAATAAATGGGCCTGGGTGGCCTCCAACACATCTGCCTCCGGCAGATAAAAAACTTTCAAGCAAAGCTCTCTGGTAGAGCTCACAGATTTCTCTTGGAGAGACAATCAACTGAATTCAAATCTCCACACTAAGCTCACGGGTGGAGCTAGGGAAAAAAACGACCTCTCTCTTCGATAGGTAAGCACCGAACTCCCTGGCGTGGCGCTTGCGCAGGCGCAGTACCTCTGATCCGTCGCGTTGCCACCTTGAGTTCCAGAATGGGTCTAGAGATCGTTACAAACTCCTCCCACCTCCAGATTTTGCTTTCTCCGGACACAGGAGAAACAAAAGTTTTTGGTTCCAGGTCTAAGGGAAGAAATTTATTAAAGTCATCACGGACACCATCCGCCACCAGAATTTGCTTTCTCCGACCCAGGAGAAACAAAGTCTCTTTCAGTTCAGTTCATCTGTTTAATTCAAAATGTTCAACATTAACAAAATCATTTTTGGTAACGCTTTTGGAAGCGTTCTCCACTCATGACCAGGCCATAAAAAGAACTTATGCACATCATAAAAGTAATATAAAAATATATATATGCAACAAAAACACAAGAATATCTCAAATAAAACTAATAATTATTCGCTTATACATGATGAACTTTAAAAAAAACATACACTATATATTACACATGACAAATATCTAACTAAAAAAAACAACTATATACATCTTCATAGTACGTATACACATAGATTTCGCTATTCAATCTGCATGTAGAGAGTTCCTACTTAAGCAGTCCACATTCAAATTGTCTTTTCCTTTTTTATGCATTATGGTAAAATTGAAAGATTGCAAGGCTAAAGCCCAACGTAGCATCGTCCATTATTACCAGCATTATTTTTCAGCCATACCAAAGGATTATGGTCTGTCTGAATGTAAAATTCGGTTTGACCGTCGAATACCCTTTCAATTTTTTTATTGCATATAAAATTGCAGCACACTCCTTTTCCGTGGTGGAATATTTCCTCTCAGTAGCAGTAAATTTCTTACTGAGAACAAAATAGGATGCTCTTATCCTTATTCTTTTGGGTTAACACAACCCCATACCCCTGATCTGAAGCGTCTGTTTGCAATATAAATGGTTTAGAAAAATCGGGTGCATGTAACACGGGCTTCCAGAAAGCTTTCTTTTAAAATTTTAAAGGACTCATTACATTTGTCATTCCATAAAATTTTACCCTTCTTTATAACCCCTTTCAATAAATCTGTTAAAGGTGCGGCTATAGCGGAAAACATAGGAATGTATTGTCTATAGTATCCCGCTAACCTAAGAAGCTCTAATTTGTGTTTTAGTTGTAGGAATCGGAAATTTTGAACAGCTTCTATTTTTAGCTCAGCTGGAGAACGTTTCCCTCTACCTACAATGTGACCAAGGTATTGAACTTCTTGTTGCGCAAATTTGCACTTTGAGGTTTTATAGTTAAGTTAGCTTTTTTAATCGATTTAAAATTTCTTCTAAATGTTCTAGATGCTCCTCCCACGTTTCCGAAAAAATTGCGATGTCATCCAAATAAGGAGTTGCATATTTTTCGCATCCGCTTAAAATTTCGCTCATCATTTGGCTGAAATAATAAGGAGCGTTTTTAAGCCCGAACGGCATGCGCAAAGGCCTATATACGCCAAAGCTGGTAGCAAATGCAGCGATTTTCTGGGCCTTGGGGCTTAGCGGAATTTGCCAGTAACCTTTAGTCAAGTCTATCAAAGTGATAAACTTGGCTGCTGCCACAGTTTCAACGCGTTGCTCTATATTAGGGATCGGATAAAACTCAGTGCGGGTCATTTCATTTAATTTCCTGTAGTCGATACAGGGTCTAGGGTCCCTACCTGGCGTCTCGACAAGGATCATGGGTGAAGTATACTCAGACGGTCCTGGTTCGATAATTTGTATTTAAGCATTCTTTCAATTTCAGCTTTTAAAATTTCGTTCTGCCTATTTGTCATTCTATAGGGCTTATGTTGTACTCGTTTGTCACTGATTAAATCAATGTTGTGTTCCACTAAATTGGTTTTCCCTGGAATGTTTGAAAATATCGTAGAAAACTTAACTAACACTTTTCCCAATTTCATAATTTGCTCCTCATCCAGTCTTTCTTTGAGTTTATTGTTTTCTACGATTTCCCTGAAATCAAATACATTGGGGTCAGTCAGCATATAGGGGAAATCCTCCTCCAATTCAGATGGCTCGGTTATCTCCTGATATCCAGAAGCACCACGTTCAAAAGCTCAGGTCTCTTATGATAAGGTTTTAACATGTTAATGTGGTACACCTTATTCCCTTCCTGATTTCCGTCAAAGGTAACCACGTAGTTCGTTTCGGACAACCGTTTTTCTATTTTCCCCGGCCCTTTCCATTGAGGAGCAAGCTTATGGGTTGGTTTATGGTTAAAACTAGAACGGCATCTCCCTGTTGAAATTCCCTTTTTATGGCATTTTTGTCATACCATTTTTTCTCCTGTCCCTAACTTCTTCCATTCTAACCGTAGCTAGGTCTCTACATTTCTTCAATCTATTTATTAATTCGAAGACATATTCTACGACGGTGTCTTCTTTTTCCTTGGATCTAACCATCTCTCATACAATAAAGCGACCGGGGTTCGAAGATTGTTCCATAAACTAATTCGGCCGGACTAAAACCAGTGCTCTCATGAGTCACCGTCCGCAGAGCGAAGAGAGCAGCCGGCACTTGCATTTCCCAATTTGGGGCAGCCTCAATGCATAACACCTTTAAAACCCGTTTTACAGTGCGATGGAAACGTTCCACCGGGTTGCTTTGGGGTGGTAAACTGAACTTCGGGAAACTTTTATTCCAAACCTCGTAAAGAATTCGACAGTCAAACGACTCATGAAAGACGTTCCTTGGTCCGTTTGTATTCCTTCGGAAAACCCATCCGGCTAAAAACTTGCAAAAGTGCATTTACTATAGATTTTGAGGTTATATCAGACACCGGGATGGCGTCAGGATACTTGGAGGCTAAACACATAACTGTAATGAGGTATTTGTTGCCTTCATTGGATATAGGCATAGGCCCACAAGCATCTACATTAATTTTACTAAATACCTCAGAAATAACTGGTACAGTCACCAAAGGGGCTTTCTTTTTATCATTGGTTTTTCCCACACGTTGACAAGGGTCACAGGTTTTTACAAAGTCTTCTATTTCTTTGTAACAATTAGGCCAAAAGAAATACCTTAGTAAACGGTCTTTTGTTTTAAGAACTCCTAAGTGACCGGAAGTTCCATCATGACAAATTGTTTTTATTTGCTCTCTAAGGGTTTCTGGAACCACGATCAAACACTCTTCTCCCCCAACTTATTTATTTTCTTTTTATCAGAATTCCATTTTTAATCCCATAATCTGTCTGTTTTCCCTTTTCTACTATCTCTATTATTGGGGCAAGTTCTTTACTTTTTCGCTGTTCAGCAATAAAAGTACTCGATTTTATTTGAGTCACTGGATTTATGGGGCTACAATGGTCAACAGGAGGCAATATCTCTTCGTTCTCAGAGTTATCTGTAATCTCTTCCAGATTTAACTCAGTCTGTTCAGCATTTTGGTCTGACTCACGAAGTATTTCTTTTTCCTTACCTTGTCGCGTTTGCGAGCGAGTAACAACAGTGTTTACTTTTCCGACATGCGAAGAACAATTTTCCTTAATTCCTTGGAGAAGAGCCGCGGTTTGGTTGCCCAAGATATATCGCCCTTGATCCAAGTGGTTCCCTATAACAGCTGCTTTGGATGTTACCTTACCCAAATCGCATTCAATATCCACTTCAGCAACAGGTAAGCATGTCATGTGATCGTCCAGGAGATGTCGAACCCATACATGCTCTCCCTTCATTCTATCTCTACCTACATATTTTTGGCAAATAACATCTACCGTTGCCCCTGTATCTCTTAAAATAGACATTCTAAACCCGTTAACTCTTCCCTCTAAAGTATAAGGATCTAAGAGACTCCCTTCTGACTTCACACCTATTCGGCACAAGTCTGCTTTATGAGTTTTAAGGTTAGGGCATTGAGGACGTAAGTGGTTGAAAGACCCACATTCGTAACATTGGAGCCTTTTCCTCTTATCAAAATTCCACTCTGGCGCTTTCCCAGAATTGCGTGCATCGTTATGATTTTTAAGATGTGTACCCTGAAAAGTTTTATTACCTTTCAAAAATTTACCATGAGAATGGGAATCACTTATTTGTCTATCTGCTGTTCTCAATTTATGGTCTCCCAATTTCATTTTCCCTCCGATCGTTTTCTTTGCATCTTCAAATTCTTCAATTTTCTCTACCAAATCTTTTGGAGAAGTAATTGTTGCCCATTCATCTAGGAAATGTTCCTTAAATTCATTTGGGGTGCGCCTTTTTATTTGATCAACCAACATTAGGTCTTTTAACTGTTCAAAAGTTTCTATTTTTAAGCCATTAAGCCACCCGTCTAAAAATGTTTTAAGTTCGTGATAAAAATCGTACCACGTAGCATCCGAATTTTTTTGAGTTTTAACTAGAAGTTGTCGAAACTTCTCCGCGCTTAATTTAAACCTTTTAAGCAACACCTCTTTAATATGCTCGTAATCACTAGCCTGTTCCTCAGGCTCCCTAGCGATTATATTGTTTACCTCAACCGGAAGGACGCCAATGAGATATGTCACCCATTGATCCTTGAGCAAGTGTAGAACTTTAGCTTGCCTCTCGAAAAGTTCTAAGAACAGACTTATATCATCATTTTTCAAATTAAATTTGGGCATTAGTTTCTGAAAATTTTGATTAAATGCCGTTTCACCTACAGATTTAATAACTACAGTATTTTGCTTTGCTCTAAGGCATTCTAGCTCTAATTGCTGTTTTTCAATTTCTTTATTTTGCAATAATATTTGAAATTCCCTTTCCCTCGCTTCCTTTTCTAATTGTATTTCTCTCGCTAATGTTTGTTTTTCTAAATCTTCATTTTCTATTCTTTCAGTCATAATACTTTCTAGTAAATTTTTAACAAATTCATCCTCATAATGTTTACTACCTATGATTATTTGTTTTAATTCTATCACTCTCATGTCCTCTGAAACTGTTTCTCCAAGTTCTATCGCGACAAGGAATAGATCCTTTTTTTTAGCTTTTCCCAGATACGCCATTTTTTTTTTCAGAAAAAAAAATTTAACCTTTAAACAACTAATAATTTAAGAAGTGGAAACACAGTTAATACAGAATACACACAACAAAAATAATTGAATTAACAATAAGGATTCAATAAGTTATTACTGAATGTTATAAATACAAAATATCAGAGTTATATAAATAAATTTTCTTAATTTTTTTACAAAATTAAGCAGATTAAGAATAAAAATAAAACTTTTCCCATTTTGAATCGATTCATAGTGAGAACACAAAGCATAAACAAACTTTAGTATATGATATGAAACACAAATAAAAATAATACGTTATTTTCACTTTGCACAGCGAGGTAGATAGTAGGCTTTGTTCACACAAGCATCAATACACAATTTCCGTTAACAAACATATTGTATGGTTATTTTGAAACCAACTAATCTTCATACGGTAATAAACTTTTTTTTTTTTGTTAAAAGTTTTACCATTTAAAATGACATAATAAACTGTAACACTTTACATAAAATAAAGGACATATATTCATTATATTAATCGATAGAGAAACAAGTTTCAATAACTCTCGTATTTTTTTTTTCTCAGAAACACTTAATATTATTTTTATTCTGGAAGAAGACACAAAACTCAATTCTTCACTACCCGCTCCGTTTCCCCTCCAAAAAAGAACCGTGGGGGTTCCGAGGAATGCAGGGAAAAGCAAGCAGGGGTGGTCACAGAATGTAAGGGAACCAGGAGAGTTCAATGCACTCACGCTTTGGTAGGGCCAAGCTTAACTACACGTGCAAATAACTCGTTTTACAGTGCTGGCTCAAATTCTTTGAACTCTATTCTGACTCACTCCCCACGAAGGATCCCGTAGATCAAGAAATATATGATTTTGACAATACAACTTCACAAATGCATACAGTTTAGATAATACAACAAATATAATACTTAACATTTAAATGCACTGAGGTGCTATTTATTTTTTTCTCTAACGGGAAAATGTTTTCCCCACAGCACTAGAAAAACACCAAATAAAAAAAATATATATATCTTGTTAGATATATTTAACAACACTCTGAGTGTTTAAAAAATTTTGAAAGAAGTGCACTGATGTGCTATTTATTTATTTCTTAACGGGAAAATGTTTTCCCTCTGCACCAGAAAATACACACACACAAAAGAAAATATCTCGTTATATATTCAAAATATATTAAAAATATTATGCACTGATGTGCTTAAACTTTGGGAAATGATTTCCCGAACTCTCATAAACAACAAATAACTAAATTATATTTTCTGGCCTGGAAATGAATAATGTGGAGAACACATACCTTTTTTTTTCTCTCTCTTGTCAATCATCTCGGTGGAACCTCCAAATTTATATAGTCTGTAATGTCCTAACGTTTTCAAATGAAGAACATCAATTATGTTTACTGGTTTATTTACATAGGACACTCACACAAAAAAAAATGTACAATTTTGTACATGGTTAAATATTGAGCCCGTTGACATTTCTAGAGAGGAAGAATACGAAATGGGCCTGGGTGGCCTCCAACACATCTGCCTCCGGCAGATAAAAAACTTTCAAGCAAAGCTCTCTGGTAGAGCTCACAGATTTCTCTTGGAGAGACAATCAACTGAATTCAAATCTCCACACTAAGCTCACGGGTGGAGCTAGGGAAAAAAACGACCTCTCTCTTCGATAGGTAAGCACCGAACTCCCTGGCGTGGCGCTTGCGCAGGCGCAGTACCTCTGATCCGTCTGCGTTGCCACCTTGAGTTCCAGAATGGGTCTAGAGATCGTTACAACGCCAAGTTGGCCTTCGATTTCACATGTCTCGTACATGCTGAATTAGCAACTACTATGTACTTCGTTTTATATAATTTCGCCAATACGGTGGCGATAATACGCAAGTACCAACAAAAATACAATTTTTGGTTTTAAAAGTGCAACTGCTATGTGATCATAAACTGTATATTTTAGAACTTATACCTCAAATTTGAATCTTTGAAAAAAAAATAGATTCGTTGCAATAGTTGAATAAATGTGTAAGCAATTTGATAAAGTAGTTCAAGAGGCAATTTGGTTCATTAAAAGTTACATTTATGTTTCTAGAAGCAATATGTTTCTTTAAAATCCTATACAAGCAGAAAGTTTTTATTTAAAATCAGTCTTGGAAACATTATGATAAATAACAGATTTTTCATAGTAGAAACTTTTAAAACTTTTTCAAAGTAAGAAAGGAATAGTTTTTTTTTACATATTATGTAATATGAAAAAAAGAACCTTCTGAAACTTAAGACCCGACTAAAATAATACTTATTAGGCCCAGGCGAGTAAGTATTTTTTGTATTCATTGTTTTGTTTAAATTGATACATAAACAACCTCTGTTAACACTGATCACTCGAGCTACTGGGATTCCCTTTTAACCCATCTACATGGAAATAAAGAAAAATGTATTGTAATACATGTTACAAATTAAGATCGCTTTTATACCAATTGATTTTATACTCTCCTATCACCAAAGGAAACAAATATTACAGTTTTTAAGTTAATGTTTTTAAAAATTAAAACGTTTAAAAAATGCAAACTAAATAAATAAATAAATAAAAACTAACACAGTAGATTTTTACATTTACAAAACATATAAAATGCACAAGTTTTTAACCAACTGGAAAGGGATTTTAGAGAAGTTTTCAGCGCTTATTTAGAAGAAAAAACAACATCTAAGGACCAGTAGAACCATATATAATCGAGCCATTTTACTTAGTGTACAGCATTTTTTTTTAATGATTCACTGTAAACAAAAATGAAATAAACCAAATCATATTTTTGAAATAATTATTCTGAAAATTGTACACATACATTTAAGACAATAAAAAAACAAAACGAGAATATATAAGTGTGATTTTTTAAACAACATGCCTGCATCCATATAAGTTATTTTTATTGAATTTTTTATATATAAGCACTATATTTATATATTTAATCCGTATTAAAGTCAACTCCATCCTTGTTTGTACAATATAGCTTGTGTTTTAATATAATATACATCAAATTATCATTTTAAATATAGGAAGTTTTAATGTATAAAGGTACATAATTAAACAGATTTTTTATATTTTTATCAAATCAAAGCATTTTTAAAGTTACTAAATATACGTTAAAATGCCTTTCAAACAGTGTTGTTTCAAATAAATTACATATTAGGATACGTGAGTACTCTAAATTAATATGCTGAAGAATTTATAGATAGCTGGTTCTAAGAGGAATCTTTAAAGTTTCCTCATTAGAGTAATGATAAAAGGTTGAAATGTTATGTGTCCAATTCTTTAAATGTTTTATTAATATATTCTAGGGATTAAAGTATATTGAAAATAATTCGAATAATTTTCAGTATATCCAAAAATTCCAAATTTTATTTGAGAATTTTATTGATCAAGGAACATTAAAAAATGCATTAATCAAAAATAAAGTTGAAGTAAAATTACCTACCAGTGAGAAAAGAATGATTTCTGATAGATTTACTATCGTGGCCATGCAAATTTGCATCGTAAACATCTGCAATAAAACATACAGCCGTCAAATTATTTAACCTGTCTGTAAACTCTTTTCACTTTGCTGCCATGCTTATCACATTTCATAATGGCCAAAATAAGCAAAATCTCAATCAAGAATACGAATTACAAAAAAATATTAGAAAGCAAAGACAGAAAGTGCAAATTTGGTGATCCTTTTAGTTCATAAAAATTGAAAGCGGAGCCCTAATATTCTTTTTATGAAAGTACTCGCCAATAATATTTGAAATATCCAGTTATGAATAAATGACAGAAGACTAAAACTGCAATCTAGACAACGGGAAGCATGGAAATATTTAAATTGTGGAAAAAAATCTACTTAAAACCGTCTGAAATTAATAAGAGTACTGCCAAAAATATAAATAATGTAAAATTCATTTTAACAAACTATAATAATAATATAAAACTATATCATAATAAATAATAAAATAAAATTACAAAAGGAATAAATAAGAATATAATAATAAGAGATAATGAATGGCAACCACAGAACCAAATTTAAAAATATTGGTAACCATATTGTAATGTTATCGCCCAACTTGACGACTGTCAACAACAAACTTGTTTCCTAGTGTACCGATATCAAATTAGAATATTAATTTCAATACTCCAAAACTAAAACGACAACCTGTCTCCTTTCCCTTACCTGAAAAGTAAAAAAAAAAAAAAAAAAAAAAAGTCATTTATATATATTTTATATAAGTGGTTTCTACTACCTATCTTGTTTTTCTGATTTTGTAATTCCATGGAAAAAACTTGATATTAAAAGCCAACAAGTATAATTGAATATGAATAAGTAATATAATTTTCTGAGATACAAATATCTTTCACCCACCACTGAAACAATCGAGGGCGAGCTTTAGGAATTAGATTTCAACGTCTCATTACCTAAAACTCATTACCGTCTCATTACCTCATTACCTACTTTCATCTGCTAAAAAATATTTATATCAATAAATATATTTTTCCAGTTAATACAGTAGAAATAAAAACACCCAAATCTTGGTCTACCTGAAAAAAATGCAAAATCTATAATTGGAAAAAGAATTATTTTTATTATTATTGTGGTGCTTCCTGTATGTCAGACTGAACAAATTTCTTGCGTTTTTCTCCTCATGTACATCATACCTGTATGCAGGAGTTTTTGTACCAAAGCTGTATTAATTTTTGGTACTTCCATATTATCGCAACCGTATTGGTGAAATTATATGAAACGAAGCACATCGTTGTGTCGATTTAGCGTTATACAACACATGGAATATAAGGGTCGCCAACTGAGCGAATTATCTTGAATGTTGTCATTGTTGCAATAATATGCAAGTACCCACATTTTCCCTACCTTCCTTTAATAGATAAAAACGTAAAATATATTTAAATACTATGGTCACACATTCAAAGTATATCATAAACCAGAAGATCAATATGTTGTGAATTAAAACTTACTTTGACAGGGCTTGTGTCTCTTTATTATTATAAAAAATATCAATTTAATAAGATTTTTTAGAAATATCACAATTGTTTTCAAACAAAGCAAATCATTATGGTCATGTAAGTTTAGCCTTTCTGCACTATGTTATAAGATAAATCGGTACTTAGATATTATGGCAAAAATTTCCAACGTTCAGGTAACTCGCCAAGTTGGCAATGCCAATTTCGCATATGTCGTGCGCTGAATTGGCAATCAAGTGCTTCATTTCACGTAATATCACCAAAAGGTTGTGATAATATGTAAATATACTAATAAATCTAATTTAATCAATGTAAATTGATTATTAATAAGACAAGATATTAATTATAAATGTTAATAGTTAAGTAGATTTGATTTTTATACGTAATGTTTAAACCGAAGAGTTAAAAAACATTCTTGAAATATATTACGTTCAATTTTATAACTAATATTACTGATTCTGTTCAGTTAATTTTGATTCTTTCACTATTCGAAAATGAGAGTGAAAGGAATCATAACAAAAATAAGTGTATTGAAATTGTTGAAACTCAAATAATTTCTTTATGATAATTTTTAAGACATGTTCTATAATTTAATTGATAAGCTAAAAAAGTACTTTAAAATTTTCGAGAAATTAGTCTCCTAAAAAGATTAATAATTGTCAACAAAAACGTATTTTGTAAACTTACTTTTTTTTCAAGACATGCAAACCATTTTTGAGTTCAGTATGAAAATAAAACTAAAATTATTCCATACTAGCAAAAGAATACTTAAAATTATTATTTGTCTGTAAATAAGTGCTTTGGGGGCAAAAATATATTGCACGAAGAAATAAAGTAATTTTTGGGGTTTTTAAAATGTAGTAAAATTTAAATTCTCAATCTTTTTAGTATTGATTTGGATGCAATGGATTGTCTGAGAGAAGTTGTATTTATCCCTACATTCGAGGCACCTTCTACTAACAGTGCTAATTGATAAAAACTTAATACTACGTTCAGTCATTGGGTAAAACATATTGCATATTCAAACACGTTAATGCTACAATTCATACAAGCGCATTCTGCTGCAAAACGATAGTTTTATTCACGTAACATAATGGTCATTTGTTGACCACCTTTCAAAGCAAATGGGGTTTTAGAAGTTTGCTATAGAACTATAAACTTTTATCTATAATATCGATAAGTTTTTCAATTTTGGGTTAAAGTATTGGATTTGGCGACCGGAATCAATCACCAAACAACTTAATTTAAATAATTACAGGTAACTTTTACTATTTTTTTATTTCTTTATTTTCATTACAAAATTCCGCTTAGTAATTTCTCGTAACATCTATCGTTAAATTAAGTTGCTTCGCGCCTAATTAAATAATCCGCCAAAATAAAGTAGACATTTAGAGAGTGTTTTTATCATATAGAGTGTAATTTATAATTTTACCACACAACATTTTGAACTTATATTTAAAACAAGTCTCTCTCTCTCTCACGTACTTTTAGATTTACATATAAGAGAAAATCAGAAATAACAATAAATAGACAGCAACTGTATTCAGTTTAATATTCATGTGTTCCTCCGCGCGTAGTGTGGTAGATAAGAAATATAGTTCGGAAGATTCAAGAGAATTAAATTTTTTGTTGAACCCCAATTTTTAAAATATGTTGCCTGTATATTAAAAGAGCTTCTGCAATCCTGAATGTCTTTTAAATTTGTCTGAGAGTGTTAATTAACCATTTTGGGGGGTTTTGAGTACATTTTGTTTATAACATTCGATAAAGGCATGCGTTCAAATCTGATATAAACATACTCATTTTAAAATGAGTATGGCTACGTGTTCATTTTTGAGTGTGTGTTTTTTCTCCGTGTGTTTAGTTAATTACTCTGAGAACGCACGGAAATAAAATTTTAGAAATTTGTTAGCAGTTTTAAATTGTATAGTTCAAAACAAAAACTTATAGTGCATATATATAATAATTGGTATTAATAATGAATAAGGTCCACAATTTCATCAACACCTTAATTTTCTTACTTGACTTAACTCTTCTCAAGACTCACTAACAATGAATGAGTAAGTGATCATATAAATACTACTTTTGGGATCTTATTGTTATTTTTCTGAGGAATTGCTTTTTTGGAACTCAACTCCTTACAACGATATTGCAATTGCATTTTGTCTATTCGCAAAATAACATTTGTTCCTTTTCTGTGTTTCTCCTTTGGTTTTCGTTTTTTTAAAATAGGTTAGTTTGAAATTTTTCTAGGATTCTCATGTGCTAACATCATCAGTTAATAAAATCAACCTGAGTACGATGTTGCGAAATATTTAGGGTACTATTTGTTGATGCGTTTAATTCTGTTTTCAATTGTACCCCCTCTTGACGTTCAATTTGGAATCGACAGAAAGTATTTTTGTAACGATTTTGTTTCAATTAATTGTAATCAGGTGAAAGAATTCCGCCGTAGAACGCACATTCAGTTGTCTTCCGCGGAGGGAGATTTCCGTAAAAAGAACATGAGAGTTCCCACTAGCCCTGTTCCTTGCAAGGGATTTGTGGATAGAAAGTGAGAGTCTGCCTGTCTACTTGCTCAGGGTGAGTGGCCTTCAGACTTGATCTACTACTGGTTCCCCCAACGCTTGATGACTGTAATAAGCGGCCTGAGGTAGGCGTACTATCGCGTGTCCTGGCTTGACGACTTTCTCCACACTTAGTCTTCAGTGCTAACGGCAAGTGACTCATTCGCCGGCAATCAGTGGTGTCCGCTCAGGGCATGGATTATTAGCACCCATTTCTGAGCGTTTATCTACTCACATTAAGTTCAGTGCACGAAAAAAGAATTTCGATCTGAATGACTTGTGCTATTCTTTTCATGTTATTTAGGTTGACAGCGACCAGACTAGTGGGTGTCATTATGCTTCTACTGGATAATTTTCCATTTCTGTTGACGAACTATATATTTAAACGCAGAGACTATTTCATTTTCGCCAAGGTAATTAGTAATCAAATAATAATTTATTTTAGGGTATGCAGCGCATTGCACTATTTTTGAAGTATTTCAAAGATGAACAAGATTAAATCTACGAAATCTTTTCAGAAGCTGGACAGCATAAAAACAATCGACTGATTTATGATAATTGGACAATTCGTCGTGACCAGATTTTTGTTGATTTAAAGTGTTGAATGATTATAGAACGATGCAGAAGGGTGCGTCCTTGAGATTTAATTAACTTAATAAAAGTGTTGTTTTATTTGGGATTTTTTTTACTCACTATAAAAGATCACTTCAAAGAATCATTAAACTAAAGACAAATAAAAAAACAAGGTTCAAATCTCATTTAAGTTTTGAAGCAAAAACAAATAGTACTCTATTTGTTTTCGATATTCTCTAAAACATACTTTTTTTTTAATCTTTCAATCTTGTCTTAAATCAAACTTGTCGTTTTTGTAAGCATCTCGATAATGTAACGTCGGTTCATTAACAGAACTCTCCCCCTCTATACATGTCAAGATTGACGTATGAGGGGTCAGTTGACTACTTGGGACATTGTGTCTCAATAAAGTGCACTGGGGGTTCGCCCCTTACGCCGGAGGCATAACACGTATAAACTGTTTGGAATAATGGCTTGTAATCGCAACTATTTTCTTTCTTCATGACTTATGGAAGGCTGTTTGTCCGAACACTCAATAAATGAGATATAGTCCTTTTGTTACCCTACCTCATTGACGAAGCCAATCTGTGTGAAAAATTCTGGCGCCAAGGAGTGTCGTTGGAGCACCCTCGGTGAAAAGTATGACAATATCGAATTATCGCCTCCAGATGTTGAACACCGGCCTTGGTCGCGGGAGAGATTAGAAGGAGCCGGGTCTTTGTTTGCCCGCACCATTGGAGTGCAAATGAAGTTGGGGGAGCCACGTGCAAAATTTGTGGAATGTCGATTAGAGGTGGCGAGGGGCGTGTAGTTGACTCGGCCCTGGAGTTTAAAAGGGTCGATTCGGAACTAGAAAATGACTCTCGCTGTTCTCGTTTTCTGATCTTGCTGGACTAAAAAATTGTGGGGCGAGCGCTCTCAGTACCAATAAACGGTGATACATCACTTCTGGATCTCGATGTCTGACGAATGTAAGCGGCACAACGATCCTGACTAGACTTATGCACGTGGCTTTATTTTTTCATCTTCCCAGCAAACAAAGGATATATTATAGTGTATTCTAGATGATATTTATTTAACGCTGTAATAAAGTGATTTTTAACGATTAGCTGTATTAGCTACCCTGTCAAGACATTACAATAAACTAATGGACACCGCTTATATATTAAAAAAAAATATCCCTTTATATCAGGGGTGGCCAACCCGTGGCAATGCAGAGTTGTTTCAGTGGCACGTGGAGACTTAATGAAAAGTTTGAAAGTATAATAATAAATAACAATTTTTTTTTCAATTTCATTTAAATGTGGTTAGCCTCAGTTTAAAAAAAAAAAACCCTCAAGATTTATTTTAAATACACTTAAAGTAGTTACAATAGAAATTTATCGTGTAGAGAATACATCTGCATTATTGTGCGAGTTGATTTTCCAAAGCTTTCTTCTCTCGCGAGAATTTGAAATTTGAGGAAGTTTATTTTAAAATATATAGAAGAAAACACTGAACTATATATACCCAGTGAGTATTTGCTATTCTAGAATGAAGATTGGCTATGTGATATAGCTTTTCTTACCGATATTAGGGACATTAAACTAATTTAAATTTAGGATTACAGAGAAAAGTTTGTATTTTTTCTCCTAGTTGGTAATATATCTTCTTTTGGGGTGAATTTTCGCTTTTTTTTGTCTTGATTTTTTAGATAAAAATGAACACATTTCATATTTATTCAGGAACAATTTACCAAAGTCAGTAGTGCTCCGAGCTGTGATTAGCGATTTCAATATCGGACTAAAAGTTCAATACTGGTATTCTGTATTTTTTAGATCTTAATACCGGGACACCGGTTTTAATATCGATAGTAGAAACTTTAGAAAAAGAAAGAAAACACAGGTGTTTCTTTGTTTTTTATATTTGCCAGTTTTATTAGAGAGTGTAAGTATTACAAAAAATAATTTGTAACTTATAAATTGTAACAGTATATAAAGAATCGTAAAAGTAAAGGAACATCTTATTTATTTAAATCACAAAAAAGTGCAAACATCACTATTCAATCTGTGGTAGTACTATTATAAATTTTTAATTGGGATTTTTTTTTTTAAAACGTAATGCATCAATTACACTGTCATTGAGCCTGGAACGTAATTTTGTGCAATAATTTCATCCAAATTATCTTTTTCTGTTTCAAAATCTCCGATGGCTTGAGCTTAAATTTGTATTTTCATCGCAATTAGATTCTTTCCTCTTTAACAAATTTGTATCATTTTTTGTTTTTAAATGTGTATGGCGCCCACTTGTACTTCCTCCATTCACTTGAATAACCCTTCAACAATTTTTACACTGTACCACCATATTCTTTTCATCAAATAAATAATGAAAACAAACCGAAGTATTATCAACTGAATTTTTTTGTTCTTTAAAGTAATTCTTATTCATTATATATGGGTTATATTATTTATGTGTATATATATATATATATATTACAAAAATATACAAAAATAGTTATAAACCTAAGATAACTATAGTCATGATAGAATAGTCTTAGCCACAGTAGTACTAGAGCAAACTCCTGGCCTTAGGAACCAGGATTGCAGGTTTAAACAATGTTTTTCGGCCAGCCAAACTTCACCTGGATTTGCTAATACTCTAGGCCATAGGGAAAGAGCAAGAAATTTCTAGAAAAGTTTAACTATTATTATAAATAAGACCATAATCTATTAATATAAATCGATAATATTATAGCCTGTAATAATTACTAAAATATTTTAAAACAAAGTTAAAACTATTTGATAAAACTTATCACGTGTACAGCAAAACATATTCCCCGACAATGGACAATAACAGTAACGCATAAAATTATTAAGTTTTGATAAAATAACATTAATACTATATATATATATATATATATATATATACATTTAAAAACTCTATATTTTGTTTTAAAATTTATAGAAAATAAAAGTACCACCCAGGTATATACAATTAATTTTAAATAAAATATAATATTGTTAATTTACTTAGCCTGATGCGCCATCTATCGATTAACTGTACAACTAATAACATATTTTTTATTTAACTGTTAGGTAACTTTTTATAAATTTAGGAAAGTATCCATGTCCCATACAATGTTTAATAAAGTTATTAAAAAATTTAAATTTATGTTAAATTTATCACTAACTAATACGTTATTACGATAAATATAATTGAAAATAATATTTCTATATATAGATATAGATGAATTAGAATTCCAGTAAGGCACTTTAAGAATGTTAAAATAAAAATCATCTCTTTTATCATAAATATTGCTATGAAATTTATAGTCCTTAATATACAATAATACATCCAAGTAGTTAGTTGTAACTGGATTACTATTCATTTTAATTAGCTTTAAATAATTCGGATGAAAAGTAATATTGGGGTTAAAATTATTATTTTTACCAAAAATAATTAGGTCATCTATGTATCTAAATATGTAATAATCATTATTAATAATATAATTATTTTAGTAAAAGTGCAAATACAAATTAGCCAAACTATTGCTAGCATAGCAAACCTTTGGTTTGTTTGTACAAAGAACCATTAAAATTAATGTAGTTTTCTTTTAAGACTAAATCTATTAGAGCTCTAAATTTTTGTAAATTAATATTAAGGTTATATAATTATTATGATTATCTAAAATTACTCTAATTATATCATTGATATCTATGGAATTAAAAATATCATCAAAGTCATAACTATAAACTGAATAAATATTTTTATTTTTAAAAAAAATCTATAATATCTTTACTAATTTTAATTATAGCTTTATTACATTGCTTATTGATGAAGTTTTGTATAATATTATGCAGCATTTTATCTGCAGTAGTGATATAAGTTTTAAAACCATTTGTTACTGTTCTAAATTTAACAGGATTTTTATGGAATTTAGGTGTTAAAATATATATATGGAAATATATATATATATATATAATGAATCTGAAAAATATTTTGAACACATAAGTATGATATGCAAAAACAGTGTGAATAAAAAAACTCACCAATTAAAAAAATATCGAAATATTGCGCGCTTTCTTCACAACTACAACCTTGTTTTTACAGATATGAATATCAGACTACGAATCCTGAACGTGTGCAGTATCGCTCTGATCTGTACTAGTACAGTTCTGGACCGCCTCCTTGAATGATTCACATATTTTATCACTTCTCTTCATTGTATGATGCAACTTTATATTCCCAGTCTAATTCATTTCGCACGTTCAAGAGACATAAAAACAAAAACATATACTATTTTCTATGTGTGTGTGTGTGTGTGTTGGCAATCCTTGAACATATAGTGGAGAAAATTTTAAAAAAAATTTTAGTAATAAATACCGAAAAAACGGTGTTTAAACTTGTGAATACCGGTATTACAAAAAATTGTGCAAAAAAACTCAAACTACCAGTATTCGGTATCCCGGTGTTGCAATCTCTAGCTGTGATGGACTTAATATCCATTTTTGCAGAATTCTTTCACAGCTAGGTTGGATGATTTTCACGATGATAAAAAAACACATCTTTTCACAAATCCTTTTTTAATACCTCTGCAAAATGTTAATTGTTACCCACCTGAAATCCAAATCGAAATTATTGTCTACAACACCATACTATACTGAAAAACAAATATAAGGAATCATATTTAATTTCGGAAATTTGTTCTAGCAACCAATTTTTCAAATTTACTCGACTTGGCGGTCAGATATTTTTGTAGATTTGAATCAACATACGTTTGTGAACAAATTTATTCCATTATGAACGTAACAAAATCAAAATATCGTTCAGAACTAACTGAACTGACTAACAATAAAATCTAAATTTGTGCTTTGGTCTAATTTGTTATATTATTTTTAAATTTCCACTATTTAGACTTACATTAAAAATGAGCTCTTTGAGTAAAAATTACATAATAAGCTTATAAGTAACATTTTATTGCCTTTTCATTTTTTCGAAAAGTTCCAAGTGGCACGCAAAATTATTTTTTTTATCTGAAAATGGCATTCTTCCTAAAAAGGTTGTGGCCACCCCTACTTTATATAAAAGAAAAACCTTTAAATGAACCATTCTATCATCAAAACTTGGGGCAAATGTGAAATTTCTTACCAGGCTTGCTTTTTATATTATAACTAGCTGGCATGGGCCGGCGTTGTACGGGCTTTTACAAAGTGTATAACTTATTCCCCATGTTAATTTCCTCCTTTCTTTCTGACGCCAGCACTTTTGTGTGGGTGTGACGCGTACTATGTGAGTGCATGACCCGTGAGTGCGTATCATGGCTTTCTCGTTTAACATTTTCCCTTCTCTTCACAAAATCAGCACTTCCAATATTATTTTTCGAAATTACTTTGACTTCTTTGTTTCTTTCCTCTCCGCTTAGCCCGGCGTTGCACGGGCTTTTACCGAGTGAATAACTTAATACCCATGGGAATTTCCTGTTTCCCTCAGGTCGATAGCACTTATGTGTGTGTATGCGCGCGATGTGAGTGATTTCTTTAACTATGTCATTAAAACTCCATTTTTCGAAATTTGTTCTTGCGTTGGTGTGGTAATTAGGAGAGATGAGTCAAAGCTCAGATGTTGTTCTCATCACTTGACCATGGTTGACAATTTCGAAGCC
Organism: Trichonephila clavata; assembly: GCA_019973975.1. Classification (NCBI taxonomy): domain Eukaryota; kingdom Metazoa; phylum Arthropoda; class Arachnida; order Araneae; family Nephilidae; genus Trichonephila; species Trichonephila clavata. The sequence goes on along the minus strand of BMAO01029810.1, from coordinate 20,774 downwards.
CGTCGCCAAAAACCCTCGAGTATGTGAACAGTGCTACTTTAAAAATCCCCTCACTCACTTTTCAATTCTTTCGTTGCAATTTTTTAGGCCCCGGAAACGAAAAGGTTTCTTTTTTAAAAATAGATGTATGTTGAAAAAAGACAGAAAAGTAGAAAATTTTCAAATTACAAAATTTCACTACTATTTTAAATCTTGAAGCAAAATTGTGAGGATTTTTTGAAATGTTTGACACTCGGGAAAAAAGTTTCTTGGAATTATCCTTATAAATGAAGAAATTATTAAATGATTGATTTAAGTATTTTGAGTGTTTTATTCAAATAAGTTTTCGGCTTTTTATTTTTTAAATCACTGATTCTGAAAGTTTTAAAAATCATTTTTATTTAAACGCAACGATATTGATTCATATGAGAAAAAATCATAAAATATGCAAAATATCATTGTTTTATAAAAAAAAAAAAGTTTTTTTAGAGGTGCCACGTTCTCTTTTTAGAGGTGTCAGTGATTTTAAACTAATTTTTATCAACTACTTTTCAAAAATAAATTTTACTTTGTTTTAACCATAACTGCAATGCTTTATCGTACTTTTTAGTGACTACAACTTTTATTACAAGCTATTTGTTGTTGTTTTGGAGCTTTTTTCGTTTGTTTTGCTGTTATCGTGCTAGTTTTATTTACGTTTTACATTGAAAAAAAAAAGTCTCTTTTAAGACTTTTATTGATTGCTGTATTTTAAAGACTGTTACTGAAACTGCTGAGATTTCAATATTATCTTTCCTATAATTATCTCTTGAAGATTTCTCTTAAAAATGACCAAGAGTTAAACGTAGAAATCAATCTGCTCAAATGAACTGCAAACGTTGGTGTAATGATGCTGTGAATACATGTGTCACAGAAGAAAATAAACAGAATTGAGAAGTTATCTTATCCTGAAAAAACTGAACATTCTGAAATTGGAAATTTCATTATTGTGAATTTTGAGCAAATCAGCTAAATGTTAATGAAACTAAAATACCCGACTGTGACAAGCAAACTCTAAAGCTTGCTCTTGAAAACAAGGTAGGATTTTCCTACGTGTTAAATTTAACTTGCAATTCTTGTGCTGAAAAAGTTTGTGCTGTAGAAACGTCTAATGAAAGGCAGGGTTATACCGTTCCTGATATTAATTTGCGTGTCACACAAGCATTCTCTAATATTGGAAAAAGGTTACTCTGCAATTGAAAAATTTTGCATGGCAGTTAATATATGAGTATGGCAGTAATATACTACCAAAAAGCTATACTAAAAACAAAGGCAATGCTCCCGCCATGAAAAAAGCAATATATGCTACTTTATATCACAGCATTTCGACAGACCAAAGCCTCATCATTCGAAATGTCCAATCGGTGCAGACTCATGGTGTTTTTACTAGTCCGCAAAAGCAAAAGGACAAAATCCAGATCTGCATAAACAACATGTTGGGACTCCAATTAATGAAAGTCTTTTGCCACATATCCTTTCTATTTATCAACGGCTTGCTTCAAATGAACTTTTGGAAAGGTGCGTTAATTGCGGAACCCAAAACGCTAATGAAAGCTTGCACAACATGATTTGGTCAAAGTGCCCAAAGGAGATACTTGTGTGTAAAGTCATAGTTACACATGCCGTAATGGAAGCAATTTGTGAATTCAATAAAGGGACTCTACGTACTGTGAGAGGGACCCAAAAAGCATTACATATACCTTTGGGGAAATGTTCGCATGATCTTGGTGTGATGCTCGAATCCCGTAAAGGATTATTTGTAATCAGACGGAAAAACACCAAATACCAGCTTGCACGCAAATTGATAAAAAAAAAGCTATTTTAAAAAGAGAAATATTAATTAAAAAAAAAGGAAGGAGTTACATATAAAGCAGAATATTTCTGAGGTATAATAATGTTTTTTTTTTTTTTAAATGTGTGCATGTAAATATTTTTAATTTAGGCATTTTATAATAATAATTTTATAATTTCAGTTCTTTTCATCATATGTTTTTATAAAAATATATTATTTAAATATTATGTGAAGCAAAAGATTTTAAAAAACTTCTGTTATAACAGAAAAAATTTTTTTTAACGTTTTCTTCGAGTTTTCTTGATATTTATGTGCAATTATTACTGTGTAAAAATGTATCATTTATAGAAAATATGAGTTCAATTAATATGAAAAAGCAATTATTTTGAAGAAAAATGTATAGCTAATGTTTTAAAATGCTTTTTTAATTTATTTAAGATTATAATAATAATTTTTTCAGAAGTATAAACTTTAAAATGGTTTTTCTCAGCTTGTGTTTTTTCATGCATTAGTTCATTCAAAATGCTACTCCTTCCACTATTATTAACACATCACTTTCATTTTTTCTCTGTGTGTTATAAATCATGCATGTAACAAAATTAGGAATCCATTTTGCTATAAACTGAATACTTTTTTAAAAAAAAAATTGAAATGTAGGAGATATTGGGTTTTTCGCTAAATTTTAGCATATGTATTAACATTTTATTTTTTTTCCTCCAAAACCAATTAATTTATTGTAAAATCGATCCCTAAAGTTGTTTAAAACATCCTTAAGAATGTTACAAAAAAATTTCATGTCAAAGTATTAATAAATACAAAAAAAAAGTAAAATTCTAAAATTTTTCATTTTATTTTTTAAAAAATTAAAATTTTAAAGTTGTGTGAATAATGTGCAAAATTACACCTCATATTGTTTTATTGAATATAAACATTACATGAAATGCTAAAATATAATTTTTAAAAGCATAAATAAAAAAAAATTTCAAAGGGTACCGAGTTCTCTTAAAACATTTTTCTGTAATGAAATAAATGCTACTATCGATAGCAAATAACTTTAGCCATGAAAGAGAGCAGTATAAAAAAGTATGTATTCTACATTACTCAAAACTAATTCACTTATGCGAAGAAGAGCCACTTTGACCTTGGCCACTGTGTGTTGAATAGAGCTGGGAAACTGATTCTGGCGCATGCGCAAGGCCTTTAAACCCTTTAGAATGTCTTTTTAAAGTTTTCATTATTTTTGAAAGCTCAATTTTTAATTGAAAATTTCAAATTTTCACACATTGATTGGAAACAACGATAATTTTTAACGAAAAAATGTAACAAAAATACTGCTTAATTTATTTCTCGCAAAAACGGTATTTTGCCAAAATCACAAAAAAAATTTTAAAATCCGCAATTTTCAATCTTTGGACAGAAGTTGGATAGCATTATTCTACAAACGTAAAAAAAGTTCTGTACGATAATTTTAATAAATGACGAAGGTATTCAATTGTGAGTTAAAATTTTGAGTATTTTTTAAAGAATCGTAGAAAAAAAAGTTTTTGCCATTTTATTTTTTAAATGACTGATTCAAAAAGAAAAAAGTATGAAATTATTTAGTAAAAAATGTCGTTTTCATAACACGAAAATAAATTCATACGCAACGATTTAGAAAAATGTTTCATAAAAACGCATCATTTTTAACTCATTTTTAAAAAAATTCTAAAAAATAAAAAATATAATTATTTTTCAAAAATAATTATACCATATCGTGGCGAAATAAATGATCTTTCCGATTCTGTAATTACTTTTTGTCTGATTTTAAAAGCAAAAATTGGATGGCTATTTTAAAATGGTGGAAAAATTTGGATCTCCGCTCGGCCGAAACGGAATCGAAGTTTAGCAAAATAAGCAACAGCACAATAAGCACAGGGGTAAAACAATTAGGCGTTTTAAGGTTTTTAATTAATATCTTTTTAACTAATTACAATATCGGAATATAAATGGGCAAAACGGCTTCCTCGGATCGTTCCCGATCTTTTGATACCTTCCGCGAATTTCTGCGTCGTACGGTTTCTTGAGAAGATAGACGCACATACATAGATACGTTTGTTTACCCTCGGATTTGAAGTGTCGATTGAAATGAAAAGTGAATTTATGCATAATTTCCCTACAACTGTCAATTTATTCTACAAGCCTATTTTATATGAACTAGAATAAGGGAATTGGCGAGGGGAGGGGAAGGGTTTCAAAATTTAATGAGGAGGGACTTTTTTTCACTCTTTCGATTCATTGGTTGGCATTTTCAGACTAAATTGACAATCTATTTTTAGAAGTATTCCAATGTTGTTAATTTCTGTTGAGTATTTCTCTCTCTCTCAGTTATGTTTTTAATAATTGAAATACATTTTTTTTTTTGTAAAATTGATTTTTTCCCTTTTTAAAATTCTATCTTGCTTTGTAATGTCTCTTTTAAGCGCGTGTGAATTGGAGTGGAAAATTCAAAACAACGTGTGATGTCTCAAACAGTTACGACGGTGACTCGAAATGTGGAACTGGTACAGAAGGATTTGGGTTGAGTTCTAAGACCTGGTTAGTGTTGCCCTGTGTTTGTGCCTGGCTGAGCATTTTATATTTTCAAATACATTGCACATCGAATATTGCATATTGTGCAGATTTTACTTAGTTCTGTAATCTTAAAACTATTGAGCTTCTTATTAATATTTAGAAAAGAAATTTTCACAAAAGAATGAGTAATTGTTTCCTGTGTCATTGATGTGTTGTGTTATTTACATCAACCGAAGAATATTCCCTGCTCAGAGCAATGAGATTGTGATGAAAAAAGATAAATAATTAGGTTGAGTTATTTTTGTCGTAAGAATTAATGATTCATTTCGTTCCCCTTAATTTTCATTTTCTAAACCTGACTTGTATCATTACATCCCAGAAATGCATAATCTAAAAAGAAATGCAATCCTACTTGTGTATTATTGGTCTGCATTCCCCCCCCCCATGTATTCCTTCTGAATATTGATGTTTTTCTAAAAGAATTTAAAACGGGAATTAAAATGTATTATCTCTCATGCGCGCGTTTCTTATTTAAAATTATACATAAATAAGATTTGTGTGTTTATCCCTTTCTTTTTCGTATCAATAACATTTTCTAAATGATTATGATTTATTGAAATATTTATCTCGTTTCATTTCATGCATCTTCTACAAAACCATCTCATCTATCTAATAACTAGAGCTCAAATTGAATGTGGAGTTGATCTTTTCACTGAGAGATAAATGTATGATCACATGAGAGATCATGTTTAGTGCCACATTTAATTTTTCATTAAAGAAAAATTTCAAGGCTTTGTTATCCCAATGATAGTTGTGCAGTGTTGATTTGAATATTTGGGCTTAACATTTATCAAAAGATTCTTCACTAAGATTCTAATACAGTTTTTGAATACTTGTTCCGAGTTTTTTCTTAGACTTTTTCACTTGTGGATCTTTTCAGTCACAGCTTTGAATTGGTTGTCCAACATATTCTATATTTATAGGTTATTAAAAGATAAGAATTAAAAAATTCCAATAGAATATAAGAAATGTAAATTACAAATTTTGAAAATTTTATTTTGATAAAACTGAGAAACATATTTTTACATACAGAAATAGTAAAGAAATAAATATATTTTTCAAACAGTAGAAATTTATTCTTAAGGAGTTTATTAAAAACGTAGACCTCGGGTCTGACCCCCCCCCCCCAGGCTCTTGATTTTTTTCCGATTGATTATAATCCTATGTATATAATACGTAAATCTTAATTAAGTAGTTGTTATTAATAATTAAATTTATTATTTAATGCTAATTATTCATTGAATAATTAATTTTGTGCTGTTTTTGTTACGACAAAATGAAAAGAATATGTTGGGCGGCGTATTGGAGCATGATACGAGAATTTCGTCCCTGCCGAAATTTTTTTGTGAACGCTACTGCGTAGACTCTACTGATAAGATCTGATTTGGATATTAACTTACTAATATTTGGTTTGAATTTTGTAACAGTTGGATGAAAATCGCATCTTTTCCTTTACACATTTTTTAACAATCTGTGATACCTCATAAGTTGATGGGAAAACATTGGAGCTTCTCCCATAAAAACAGATGCAAAGTTCTTCCTTATAACAAGCATTCTTTTTTGGAATAGTAACACCAGCAAAGCTAATTTATTTTCGATGATCAAAACTTTCTTTTTTAAAAAAAAATGTTGAAACTCAGCCAACAGTGGCAAGGTTTAACCCAATGTAAGGTTCCTATTAAACTCCAATGATGTCCCACTTGGGAGGTAAAGTATGTCTGATTTCCTTTACAAAGGATGTTTCAAAAGACGCTCAGAAGCAACCTGAGGTCTATTAGCAACGAATCTCGTTATTTCAAAACACGGTCAAATGATGAGGATAACACCTGAGTTGGCACTTGATTTCATGCGACGTCAAATACTTTGATAGAATCATTGCTTTATGTGTGAGGTACAACAGAGGGAAATCGTTCATTTTAATACAAGTGAGTGAATATTAACGTCGCACTGTTCAGCTACACGAGGGCTTTGGGCGACGTCATTTTGAACCATGGTCAAGTGACGAGGACGACACCTGAGTTGGCACTTCTTTCCTAACTACCACACCACGCGAGGACGTTTCAGCTCTCGACAGATTTAAAGTGCATTGCACGGCGGGTCTTAAGTGGTGCTGTTCTTCAACTCACGACACGCCAGCAACGATCCGCTTCCTTAACTACTAGGCCCCTTCATTTGATTAGAAAACGAGTTGGAATTGCACGGGATAACCGTTCAACTAATTTTCAGAGAACTGCAATTCAGACAAAAGAACTCTGTTATGCAAATATGGAATGGAGGAACGGAGTGAACTGCCCCCAAATCAGGCATGCCGAACACGTGGCCCGCCAATGCATAAATTGCGGTCCTCCGTGACTTTTTTTTAAAAAAAAAATAAGTATGAAACTTTTTTTTTTCATTTTGTTTCAAAAGAAATCCTATTGGGTTATAAAAATAACCTTTAGATTAAAACTCATTTTTTTAATATTGTATTAAAATATTTCTTTTACTTTTACTATACTAAACTAATTTTTTAAAATTCTTGCAGTGGTCTGTATTTTTAATATAATGCGGTTACTCTAAAAATCCGTGTGGTTGACATCACGTTACAACTCCCTCTTCTCATCACTTTTATTTCTTTTGGTCGCACCCACGAGAGGCTAAAAGCATTGTCAGACGACCTAGACAAAGTGCAGTTTTCATTTGAAAATGAAAGTGGATTTCTGGTTTGAATTTATATGAATCTAAAAAATTATTTAATAAAAAAAAACAAACTTTTCAACTACAATGAGTAAGAAAAGATCAATTAAAGAGGAACATCGTGATTTTCAAAAAAAATGGTAACTGCAATATTTTTGTGTCTAAAATAAGAATAAATATTGTGCCTGATATGTAAAATTTTTATTTCAGTTGCTAAGGAATATAATCTTAAAAGGCACTATGACAAAAATTAAAAAAAAAATGATCAATACGTTTTAAAACTTCGTGAAGACAAATTGTCGAAATTGTGTGAAATCAATTCTTGAAAAACAACAAAGTATATTCACTAAATTTGTTGCAAGCTGATCCAAACGATTTATTGAAGGGGAATTTGTTAGTGAATTAAAGCGGTGGAAGTATTCTGTCCATCACAAATAAAAAAATTAGAAGACTGTAGAGTAGCCGAGAATTTGAGAAATCAGCATCATTCAACACATTTAATATCAAGCCTATTCGACAGCAATTGATGAAAGTACAGATATTAGAAATATTGGCCATTTTTATTCGTGCTAATTTTAAAATAAATTAAGAGTTTTGGGGAGTCATTCCTATCCATAACACAACCACTGGAGCTGATTTTTTTGATGTGCTAATGGAAGATTTGAAGTAGAAGTTATCATTGGAAAAGTCGGATTGTCTTGCAAGTGATCTACCATGACCGGTATTTCTGAAGGAAGTTGTTGCAAGATTAAAAAAAGAAATATGCAAACAGCACGGTAAAAATAATTTTGAACGTTTTCATTATATTATTCATCAACAAATGTGCGTGTGCTGTGTTCCAAAATTTTAAACATCAGGCATATTTTAAAAATTGTCACTAAAATTGTAAATTATATTCGACTTAATCATCATCAATTCACTTCAGGAAGATATAGAAATGGAATACACCTTATTATACAGAAGTTAGATGACGTCATAAAGTATTCAACGGATATTTCAAATTACTGGACGAAATAATAATTTTCTTGGAAACAAAAAAAATTACGCTGAATTAAAAGATAAACAATCCCTTAAGTTTCTCAGTTGATGTCACACACAAGTCACCTTCATCAACTTAATCTGAATCTTCATGGCAAAAATAATCTTGCTACAATGCTATTTGATAACACACATTACACTTTCAAACAAAAATGATTTCTTTGGCGAAAACAAATAAAAAAAAACCTGTCTCACTTTGAAAGCTGCCAATATCTATTGATTAAATCTCCTAAAATAAATTTGCAGAATATTCTCTTCAAATTAAATTGTTAGGTATAGAATTTTTGATCAAATATTTTCTTATTTTAAAAGCTGTGTATTACTATTTCGTCTTTTTACTTCACTTCTATCTATCTTGTTGACATTAAACTTGTTGATGAAAATTTACACTTCGAATTAATTGAAATCCAATTTGATTTTTTGCTGAAGCAAAAATGTATGGAAGTTGGAGTTCCAAATTTTTATACATATTTATCTATATATGGATTTCCTAAAATGTTATTGTTTGTTACGCATGTAATGGCTATGATCTCAGAAGCACTTATTTATTATTTTCTTTAATGAAAAACTACAAAAATTTAGAAAGGTCAAGATTAACCGATAAACATTTAGCATAAATTTTTTAAAAAGCTCAGCATATTCAACCAAACTTTGATTATTTGTGATGTCAAATATCTTGTAAAAAGTAGTATTGGGAACTGAGACATCCTCGGTAGGTAAAAATAAACTTATTTTAAACCATTTAAATAGTTCTCACTTGTTTCAATTGAAATCAATGGAAATAATACTTAAACAGTGAGATATCTGTATACTTATCTACCTGTTGATGTAAGAAAATGTAAATAATATTGTATGAGCTATTAATAACTATTATATTTTTGAGTCATGTACTTACCTTTTTTTAAGTACATCTTACATAAAGTTTACTGGAATATAACTTTGAAACTTTGCAGTGTTTGTTAACATATCATTCTGTATAATAAATGTAAATTAACAAAAACAAAAAAATTAAAAAAAGAATTCATTTTTATGCAGATATTGTGCAATATCTAAAAATTTTAAATGTTTCTTTTTAAAAAATGCATTAACTTGTTATTTCTTTCTAATGGGGTTGTAGATTGGTATTTTTACCATGGGTGACTGCTTTTAGTGCGAATCTCTATAGGTGGAATACAAATCGCTGCAAATAATTTTGACGTTCAGTTTCCTTCCCAGAGGGAGGCACCTGAGTTTTGAAGATGCGAAACTGTACAAGGAATTTAATTCTGCCGAGAGTTTCTAAGCCAAACAACACACGAAGGAGATTAAACATGTCGCATAAACAAACGACATGAATGCTATCAATTTTTTGCATCATAAAAATCCACCGACTTGGGGCGGGTCTGAACTCGCAAATTTGGGAAAACAAGGCCAGCGCCAAACCAACTACGCCACCCTGCCTTCAAGATGCGGTATGCAAGAAGATATAGAAGTGCTATAGGAAAAGTAAATTTTGAAAAAATGTACCGGAATTCTAAAAAAATAAGAAAATGAGAAACAAAGATATTTATTATGATTTCAAAATATTTTTAATAATAAGTATTTCTTCTAGTCAGTAGGATTAGTGTGTTTATTTGATTTCCTTTGTGTATTTCTTTTAGATTTCAATTCTTGCTTTTTGGATGCCAAGCGTCTCAAGTACAAGTGTCTTCTTTCATATAAAACACTAATGTTTTCTACATTAATTTTTTGATACCTTACTTTGAGTACTCTACTTGCAGGATAGCATAGCATTATTTAGATTAATTTGTAGCTGAAACGTCTTGTTAAAATTGAAAAAGTAGATTTTAAATTGTCCTGTTTGAAATTATTTTAAAAACAGAAAGAGATTGTACAGTGTTTAAAATCATGTCCCTTTAAAAATGGAAAGTTGCTTATCATATTAAAATTCAATTTTCCAGCTTTCTTTTTGTAGAGTTATAAAAAGTAATACAACAGTCCTTCATTTTTTAAGACCAACATAAAAAAAAATGCAAAATTTTAAGCATTTTAAAATTTTGGCAAATTTATATTTTTAAATAATCATTTCTTATTATAACTTTTATTCTTGCCTTTTATATTAAAAAAAAAAAACCTTCACATTGAGTCTAATAAATACATTGTATAATCATTCTACAAATCGTAATTTTTTAAAAAATATTATTAACATTGATAGTATGCAGTCCCCAACTTAAGGTATCCGAACACGTTCGGAGTACTTTTTAACAAAATAGCGTACTAAAACATTATAAATGCTCTTTTAGGACTCATTACCAATAAATATTACTTATTTAACTATCAAAATTTTAAAAAAAATTACCTGTATTTTACAAAAATCACAATTAAAAGTGAAATTTTAGTAATATTTTTGAAAAACTTGAAAGCAGTTAGAGTACAAAGTAATAAACATATGTTAGTAAAAGTATTACTAAAAGAAATTAGATGCATTTATCTAGAAAATATACTAAAATTTAAATTTTTTATTAAAATTTGAAAATTTTAGAGCTGATTGAGTAAACTATAAGAAATGTTACATTTTTCATGAGACCACTATTTAAATAACAAGCCATAACTCAAAAAGTATTCATACAATAAGAATTATTTTAGTAAATTCTCTAGAAAATAACATAAATATCAGGTTCAAAAAGTTTGATAGAAATGCATTCGTAATATTTTGAGTTATCAGACTCGCCATGGTAGATTTTGAGCAATGTAAATGCCCACTTCTCTGGTAGATCAAAAACCCACTTCCAGTTTTTCTAGCTTTATAAAATTGATTGTAACTTAGCGTAGGAACAAAACAAAGTACGTTTCGTAAAGTCAAAAGATAGCTCTATTCAATAAAATAATATATATATATATATATATATATATATATATATATCTGTCTTGACTGTGAATTTGGTCATTTTCAACGTGTTCGGATACCTTAATATAAAATAGATCATGTGACCCGAAATATTACATGGGTTTAACATGCATTCTCTAGAGTAGGGTTTGCAGCCCCGGAATCCTGAAATTCCGGGATCCCGGTGTTTTTTCCAATCCCGTAATACCGGGATTAAAATAACTAATCCCGGGATTTAGTTATTGTCTGAATTACAATGGAAATTTTTTACCTCATTAAAATTTTGTAAGAATTTAATTCTTCGAAAATTTATACTTTGTTTATGAAATATGTGCGTAGAATTTTTTTTTTTTGTGCTGTAATAAGTGCTATAGGTAAAAAAAAAATGTATGCAGCTCTCATTTTTCGTATGTGAGAACATCTCTAGAATTCATTTTGTCACAGTTCCTTCTTCAATTAAATGCCGTTAATTAATAGCGGACCTGCTTCAAAGACTTGAGACACTTCAAATCCCATTGTATTACTAACAGCTCATGCAACTGGATCTTAAATTTCAAATGAAGTAACACTTGAAATTGATTCACATTCTGATTCAATAACTGGATCAATTTATATACAAAAACCATTAAGTGTAGCAGAGGAACTAAAGTTTATCAAAGAGGTATGTGCACCAATGAAGTCTATTAAATTTGAGACACTATCATAAAAAGAAATGTCTCTTTTTTTAAAAAAATGGAGGGAGACGTAGTGACTACCTGAAAAGAACATACTCTTATTTAAAGACGATAACACCTACTAGTAAAGAATCCTAACGAGCATTTTCTTCGGCAGGACAATTTGTAACAAAAATAAGAAGCCGTTTCAAGGATGAAAAGCTAGGGGAGCTGTGTTTTTATAAGCTTATTTACAGAAACACGAGGGTGGCTGCAGTAGCCAAGTGGTCTAGGTATCGGTTCGTGGCTAGCATGTCATGAGTTCGATACCAGTACCACTGAAGACCCGTGGTGTAGGGGAAGGATGCACGTTAAATCTGTCGAGAGCTCAAACGTCCTCCCGTTGGTGTGGTGTGGTAGTTAGGAGAGGAGGGTGCCAGCTCAGGTGTCGTCCGCGTCACTTGACCAAGGTTCAAAATCACGCGGACCGTCCCCAAAAGCCCTCGTGTAGCTGAGCAGTGGAACGTTAATACTCATAGAAACACAAGAATTGAAGAAATGCTTTTTTTAAAATGTAATTATGTACTGTTTTTATTTGTTTTTATGATGAATTAATTTTTTATTTGTTTCATTAAAATAATATTAAATCAATTTTTAATTATATTTTCAATTTTATTATGCAATTTCAACTATGCTTATATGTAAGTATTTCTAATAAATAGTCGAATCCTAATCCCGGGATTTAAAATATGACACGGGATTGCAAACCCTACTCTAGAGGATAGACATCTTGGGTGCGTGGTCATAGATCCTAGCTGAAGAGTTAGGGTTTTGAGGTACAACAATAAGTATCCACACGTCATGTCGTATGTAGCCTCCATCAAATGTCAATGCGATATTTAATGCTTTTCCTATTTTTAACTGTGTAGCACCGGCTTCTGCGGATGGAATGGTGCCTGTGAATGGCGCACAAGGATTCATGGATGGCATGACATCGTCTTTTCGTATGAACCCCACTTTTGTATGTAGCACCATGATATTCGTATCCATGAGTGGCGGCACTTAAAGCTTATTGGAGTCTTGCGTTATTTAACGGCAAACTGACCCAGCACCTGGAGTTATGGTATGAGTGCTTTTGAATATCAATCCCACATGTGTCTGGTACGCACTATTGGTACACTGACTAGCTAGTATTGCTTCTCAGAACTGCTACAGTTTCTGACTATCTTTTATCTGTAAGACTTCTGTTGGCCAATGTACTTACAACCTAATACCCTATGATGTATTACAATTCTACGATGGACAGCATGTCCCGTTTCTGCTTGCGCTATTTCGCCGATTGAACACGTCTTGTCTATGGTGGCGCACAGACTGACAGGATGAAACCCACTTGCATGGCTACAGTAGATGAACTCTGGCAGGAATTGAAACCGCATGAATCGAATATGAGATCTAGAATCTATTTCACTCTATGGTTAAGCCTGTAATAACAGTTATTGCTATCCATGGTGACCACAATCAGTACTGATCTCTGTATGTCCAAATTTACCTGAAACTGCAAACATTACATCGTTACATTAAAGATATTTCTAAAATTCAGATGGCTTTTTTTGTATTTTACTAGCTGAAATGCCCGTTCTTCGCACGGGTTAAGTTTTAAAAACAAAAATTCTTCTATCATAGCAATTATATTTTTTTAGGGAGGGTAAAACCCTGTATGAAGTAGAAAACCAAAAATTAAAAACATTTTTTTTCAAATGAATGTTCACATTAGAAATAATTTTAAACAAATTGCAATTTGGCTTCAAAGTAAATAATAATTTAACAAAAACAAATTTTTCAATGTAAGAGAGAAAATTAGCAAGCTAAAGAGTAAATAGATATGAATGAATGCAAATATAAATAAAAATTATTACAGAAAAGTGATAGAAGTAGTGAGTTTCTGCTATGGGAACTATGGGTGAAATAACCTGCAATATATGAGCCGAAAGAAAAAATTAATGATGATAAACTGATTCACTAAATGTTATCATGAATAAGAAATATTAGAAAGCATTCAACTGAAAAAAAATTAAATTAGCATTGCACCCATACCTCATATAATACTGTCCAGCATCTCAGTAATACATCTAATATAAAGTATTAGTTCAGAACTGAAATAGGAATTATAATATTAATTTAAATTAAAAGGTTATTAAAACAGAAAAGTAAGCCCTAACTTTGATAAAATTGCCATAAACAGTTCTGAACGACAACAAAAAAGCACATAACTGAAAATCTTAAATATTTAAAATTGAAAAATAAATAAAAAAATATAAAAGTTACCTTACATATAGTATGTTGAAATTATAATATTAATTCAAATCAAAAAGCTACTTTAAATAGATAAATTAAGATTTGATTTTGATGAAACTATCATAAGCAGCTCAGAACAAAAAAAAGCATGTCAAAAAATACTATACGTAAATAGAAATTCTAACTTAAATTCACAATATTGACAATCTGTTAATCTCAATTAGTTTACATTGAGTGTCATTTTCTTAAGTTACATTTTTCTACTTTTTTGTTACAATGGAAAAACATGGAATCTGCCAATAAAGGAAAAGGGTACTTATGTATTGGCATCACCGCAGCAAAATTTGCACCACGATATCAAAATAACAGTTTTTTATGTGTCTTATAAGGAAAAAAAATCAAATTTTGGTGAAAAAAGTGCCACTTTGGCTGCAGTGACTCTAATACGTAAGTATCAGGAAAAGTTGTAACCTTTTTCAATGGAAGAAAATGTAGGTTCTTAGATTTTATTGCACCAATGCCGATGTTCAAAATAACTCGCCAAGTTGGCAACACTGATTTCACATGTGTCATACCCGTTCTTCGCACGGGTTAAATTAAAAAAAAAAAATCCAGCTTTTTTTTGCAAACATGATATATTTTAAAGAGGATTGAGCCATTACAGGGTAGTGTATCTAAAAGTTAGAAGTTTTTTTTTTATGAGTGTTCATATTGAAATTTTGCTTAACAGTTAAGAATTATTTCATATGAAGTATGTAATGTAAGAGAGAAAATTAACATGCTAAAAAGGTAAATAGGAATGAAAATATAAATACAAATTATAACGGAAAAGTGATAATAGTAGTATATTTCTGCTATGGGAACTATGAGTAAAATAACATGAAATATATAAATCAGAAGAAAAAATTAATTATGATAAAACATTTCACTAAAATACTATCATAAATAAAATATTAGGAAGCCTTCAACTGGAAAAAAATTAAATTAGTACAAACTAAAATTTTAAAAAATATCTAAAATAGGCCTATATTATACTAAACTATTAAGAGTTAAATTCACTGTCGCATTAAATTACATGAGGAATGGATGTAATACTATCCAACATCTATATTAGATTTAATATAAAATTTAGATGTAATACAATAGAGAAAAAATTAAATTATAGCAAGAACCAAAATAACCCCCCCCCCCATCTAAAACAGATTAAAAAGTGCTACATAAAAAATAAAAAAATATGAACCTAATGAGAGAAATACTAAACCTTGATGATAAAAAATTTATTTTTAAACAATACTTCTTTGCAATATTTCGATTTAAAATATTTGTTATTCAGTCGCAAAGAGCAAACAAATAAGAAAATACAATGATAAATAATTAGTGATGATTGAAACATATCATATATGGACAGTATATGTAAAAATTATATGATCTTCATAAAACTAAATAAGGAACATATCAGAAGCAAAATTAAACCTTGATGTCATGAGAAGTAAAATCGCATCAACATTGAATTTTAAAGAAATCCAAAGAGAAATATGAGAAAATCGTATCAAGCTGCATCTTTTTTCCACAAACATTTTTGGATCACAAATAGTACAAATAAATTTATATATTTGAAGATTGTCAGAAGCAAAATTAAGCCATGTGACAAAAATCTGATCAACATTAATCAGCATCTGAAGCGTTTTCCTGTAATGATGAAAATATGGTATTTGCTGATGAAGGGAAAAAAGCAATAATCTTTTTTTCAACCAAAAAAAAAAAAAAAAAAATGTCATAGAAATGTATACATATGTAACAAATATATACAATGCATATGTATAAAATCTTCAAAAATCTATATGAAGAACATTGTCAGAAGGAAAATTAAACCATAATGCAACACAACAAAAAATTGCATTAACTCAGAATTTTGAAGTGCAAAAGAAAATTACTTTGTTATCCATTTAATCACATCAATAGTTTCCATGAAGATCTTCTTGATGAATAAAGTTAACCATCTTTCCATGAGATCAAAAATGAGTACTTATCGGTTATAAAAACTACGAGGAGAAAAAATAAAATAAGCAGCATGTAGAACATATGCCAAAATCTATTTAATAACATGTTGGAAAATATATCAGAAAATCTCATAGTAAATAAAAATTCACATTAGCCTCCGTGTTCTTACGTATTAGCATCACTACAACCAAACTGGCACTAAGCAAATCCCAACAAAATGTGACTGATTTTTTTGGAGCTATTTGAGAATGTATGGTCAAAGTGAGCTGTTTGCTCAGTTTTGAAAATCACTGCAGTGTGTACACTAGAAAAGGAGTTTAGAGAACAGTAATTCATCTATATACAGAGCAAGAGAAAACATCAGAGTAATATTAAAGACGTAGTAAACATCATAGATTGAAAATTTGTAATATTAATAAAAATTAAATTAAAGAAATAACTTTTAATTGAAAGATTAAAACATGTATAAATAGCAGCAAAATAATACAGGATTTGCCGTTCACAAATTGTATAATGTGAATGATGTTAAATCATGAATCAGAATGACCAAATTAATTAAATAATGGTGAAGGCACGAGACAAGGGAATATGTTCAAGGACACCCCAGTTTTATACAAGCGTTGAACCTACTGGCAATTGTACAATAACATGATGCCTCGATGGGAAATTTAATGGCAGTCTTGTCGCACTTCTCTTATTTCGATTACACTGTCCATAAACAGTATCACTGCAGTATTCTTCATTTGTATATATCCTGTTCTCCCGTGCTAGAATTCGTAATATAGAATTACGATCGTATGCAATTGCAAAGCGACTGCCCACCAGATTTTGTTACTGTCATGACTGGCAGTGCAGCAACCGACTGAAGCCGCAGCATATGAGTCTATTTTTGGTCCGGTTTTAAATGTTTTCTTTGTCCAAAATAATTATTTTTCTGTTTTACACGTACACAGAATAAATTTGTTTCTTAAGTACTCAATTATTGTATTAACGTATGATTTGTGAATTTAAAAAGATTTACATAAGAGTGACGCAAGAGCAAAGTTTCCGGCAGAGTTCCAACTAATTTCACTTAAATGGTTCCTTACTAGCTTCTTGAAAATTGCCGAGGAAAGGATAAAATAAAGGATTTTCAAAGTTTCATAACTCAGCCAGTTTACCGTAATAAATGAAAACTTTGTGTTTACTGTTTTACTGCACCTTTTCTAAATATAAGTGATAGGACCTAGACCGGCAAAAATTAAATTTTGCACTTTTTGTAAATGGCTTCTTGGTCTGAAAGCACGTAAAACATCTTTATCTATTTTAAACATTTTAAATTGAAGTGCATATCTAAACCGAACGGTTAGGGAATTAGTTGTTGAGTCACATTCAGGCTGGACACCCTGTATATACTAGTATATATTTGCTTTGGAACAACATAGTTCTACAATTTACAGAATTGTTTTTGTTGTTGAGATTCCACAGAAATCAATCTCCTTCAAAAGGTCATGATAGCGGCGTTGTATCACGGAAAATATCAAGTACGCAAAGAGCTGATGCATGTAGGCTGATAAATGATGCAGCTTTAGGTGGTCAGTCTTGGTCAGGAGAGTCAGTATAAGACCCGTCATCGGTAGCCTATATTTGAATGTTATTATTATTATTATATTATTATATTTTCTTTTTTTACCCTATGTATTTTCTTTCCTTAGCTTTGTATATCTTTATTCCAGTGTATATTGAAACAGCGGGATTCCGGTCTTTATCTGTATTTGGAACTGTGTTTCTAGTTAAACGGCAAGCATTCTTATCTTCTCTATAAAGGTTGATTTCAGGTTGATGGTTGTCACTGACACCTTTGTTGAGGTCGATTCCATTGGGCACTAAGCCAATCCGCCCTAATGCTGCCTTAGAGTAAGACATCAATAAACAATCAAACAAGCAGTTATAATTTGAAAACTCCTTCAATTTCAACGATTATGGCAACAGATTCTTCCACAAGACAATACAGATTAATCCAATATACAATAGAAATTATTTGTTAAAATTCAAATTACCCAGATCTTAAACCACCTTCAATGAAATATTTTACAATAAAGGAATTTGAATTTATGAGTTAATAAAAATACAGAATTGTTATTATATTGAAACTTTTTAATAAGCAGATCAAAATAATTAAAAACTACGGTACAATTGACCCTAAAAGTTTTCAATTTTGAAAACATTCCACTATTTTAAAGCATACATTATTTCAAATCCACAGATGGAATAATAATAATTATTAATAATACATTTTTAAATGTGTTTCTTTGACCAAGAAATTCGGATGACATAGTAAATTAGTTCGTGGAAATTTCAATTGAGAAATCAATGGTGAATGATATCTCTTTACGGAGGGGGGAAATCATTCAAGGAGAAAAAAAATCGCTTCCATTAATGATTTCTTCAAAGTGAGACCTACATTCGGATTACTAAGAATGGAAAAGTCATATCTAAGTCTTTTGTTTACTGAACATTACACTAGATGAACTGGCATTCCTTTTCACAGTTGGTTCTTTCTACTGTACAGAGTTCACGTCTTGGCAATATACTTTACGAATGAATAATTTAATCAACAAGATTATTTTAAGTATTTCAAATAAAATTTTAATTGAGATACGTGTAAAAGATTATAGTTTAAAAGTAGAAAAGAATGTCTTTGTAAATTTACATAAATGATACAAGATACATAGTTCAACAAAGTAGATTATTTGGGGGCCAGTAAATATGCTCGTGTAATAAAACGCTATCCTTTAAAATACACCATAAATAATCTATACTAATATATAAAAGAAAGAGCTTGTGTGTGTAGTCTATTCCGACCAAATTAAGCATCCCAGAGAAACTTGCATGTAGCTTTCATAGGTCGTTATGCTAGCTAACTTGAAGAGTTTTTCGAAATTTGCTTTAGATTTTTAAAATTAAACTTTATGCTTCAGCCACATGGGGATATGACGTCATCAGCCATGAAATCTAGTTCCTATGAAAATTAATATTTTGAGCAGTTTTGAGGGATTTAAGTACATTTTAAAATATATTTATTCATGGTTGTATTTATGATTTTAACTCTTTGGGAGGAATTATTTGTTTTGGGAAAATCGTTGTCAAAAGGTTTTTAATTTAATTTTCCGATTGGCAACACTAATTTGATAACAGTGATTTTGTATTTGATTCATAAATTATTCAAGAAAAAGAATGTTTTTATGAATTTTCAGACTAACTGAATATTCCATACGGATGGAATGTACATGTACCGTTTAAGTGTCATGGATAATTGTATGATTCATTTAGTTCTAAGCTTAACTTAGCGCCGAAAACCGTGTCATGATATGAACTTCAGATAGATGAACCACCAACGTTAGTGGTGATACTTCTAAGTTTAACCACCGGCTAAATCAGAAACAGCATACGTTTGTTTATAATATTTCTTATAAACTTGTGCATTAATGATGTTTGCAATGGAACAACCACCATCTTGCAAGGCCCAAAGCTACTATTTTTATTGTTGTGAACCACTTTTAAAGATTTCCATAAAGTGTCTTATTTTATTTATGCCCTGATTAATCTTAGTTGTACTATCGTATAAAAGCTTGATTCACCTCACAAACCTTTGCTGTATCTAAAATTTTTGCTTCTATGTTGTTGTTCTTAGAGGCAATAATGGAAAACCATTTGTTCATATTTTGGGTACAAAATAGTTACAAGGACCTTGGCTTGTTAATACTGTTTTCCTTATTCTTACAACCCCTGAATGTTGATATTATCAAACGGTTGTACAATTATTTCATGTTCATATCATGACAACAGAAGGTAGTCGGCCCTAAAGTAAGAAAAGCTATTAATTAAATCATCTGAATATCAGTACACTTTATGGTACACTATTTCATCCTAATAGCATTACAATTCAGTCTGAAAAGGTTGCCTCTTTCGTAATTCCAAGTAGTAAAATAAAAGCATAAATGTAGCCTATAAATGCAAAAGCATTCACTTAAACTAATTGGGATTAGTCACTATCCTGATTTTCATCACAGCCAAATTTGGTGACATGCAACTACCCTGATATCAAAACAACAATTTTCTTCTTTGAAAAGAAAGGATTATAAGATTTTGGTGGAAATAGCACGACGCAGGGTCCTTGACTGCGGTGATGTTAATCTACAGGAATGCAGATTTTATTTACGTGCATGATTTTCACATCTTTATGGTAGTTTCATCTAAATCAGACCTTTGCTTATCTATTAAGGTTGCTTTTCGGTTTGAATTGATGCTTCACTAGGTTACTTCATATATTATTGCTTATTTTATTCATGTTTAAATTTATTATATTTTAAGATTTAGCAAATTAAGGCTTAATTTTCCTTTGTTTTCTATAACCTTAATTTAAATTATGCAATATTTTCTATTTAGTGTCCTTCACATATGCAGCTAGAATTGTTAAATAATACGTCAGTACATTTTCTTTGTTATGTTATTCTGTACTATTTTGCTACATTGAGAAACATGGAATTTGGATAAAGGTAAAAAGCAATAACATTTTTGGTACTTACGTATTATTGCAAAATTGCCAACTTAATTAACTTCAATAAATTGGCAAACTATATGCTTCATTTCATGCAATGTCGCCAATAGGTTGCGTGATAATGTGTATGTACCCATAGAAATGACATCTCATTCAAACTAATTATCAGGATGCTGATATCATGACGGTTAGAATTTATGATACTTACATATATGCATCATCACAATTGGCGCTACAATCGCTTCTGATATTAAACAACAACGATTCTTGCATGTTTTTATGTAA
>BMAO01029809.1:0-27083 GCA_019973975.1 Trichonephila clavata | reverse complement strand
ACTGGTGTGGCAAAAAATTAAGGACGAGACGGTTTTTTCAATATAACTTTGTACAAAAGCATTCCAAATCAACACATTTAATACCATAAGATCCCCAATACGTAAGGACATGAGTAATGTAAGCAACACTTACTAAAAGAGAAATCAGAGGGATAAAAGAAGCTTTATTGAAAAAGTAGCATGGAGCGCAATACGACTGAAGGCAGAAACATCCCTGTGATGGGTGTCCAGCAAGAAATATCCGGTTTTTAGTAGGGGATATGATCTCCCCTGACTGCTAGGCAGGTTTCACAGCGTCTGCCCATGCTGAGAATGAGGGTGTCAATTATTTGTTGAGGCATTGCTGCCCATTCGTCTTGCAGCGCCAATCGAAGCTCCGGAATCGTTACTGGTGGTAAGGTACGAGCTGCCAAGCGTCTGCCTAGAAAATCCCATACATGCTCGATGGGACTGAGATCCGGAGATCGTGCCGGCCAATCCATACGTTCAATATCCTCACTCTCTAAGAGCTGTTCGGCAGCTACTGTGCGATGACATGGTGCATTGTCGTCCATGAAAAGGAACTGCGGACTCATAGCGCCTCTAAAAAGACACACAAATGGAAGAAAAATCTCGTTACAACAACGGGTCCGTTGACTGAACCTGCGTCGAAGATGTGAAGGTCTGTACGACTACCAAGCATGATGCCTCCCCAAACTAGAACACCGCCACCTCCATACCTGTCCCTTTCAATGATGTTCGAGGGATGATTGCGGCTTCCCGCTCTCTCCAGATGAGTATGCGATGAGAATCACTACTCAGACTGAATCTGCTCTCATCTGTAAAGAGTACTCGTCCCCATTCATTGTCTCTCCAATTCCAGTGTTCCCGGCACCACAGAGAACGCCTTCTCCGATGGGCAGGCTTTAGAGGTACACACCGTACAGGGCGTCGTGCAAACAGACCACCACCGTGCAGTCTTCTGGCCACGGTAAAACGCGATATCGGTCATCCAGTCGCCTGTGTCGTGTGTCTAGCGATTTCTCCCGCTGTCTGCCGCCTGTTTCTTCTGGCCTGTAAGGCAATATACTGGTCATCTGCGGGCGTGGTTCCTCGTGGAAGACCACTACTGAACCCCCGGATAGCTGTTCCTGTAGTTTGAAATTGTCTCCAAAGTCGTGAAACGATGGTGTGAGCAATTCCGAACTCTGCAGCCACACTTGTCACACTGCGACCATCCTCCAACTTCCCAATGATTCAACCTCGGGTAAAAGCATCCAGATGTCGTCTAACAGATTGATTATTCGCCATTTCTTGCTGAGGCAGCAACTCGGTGTGATTTTAACTGCTATACGGTGTGCAATCTCTTTGCCAGAAATACTAATCTTACACCGACAACATGCTTTACTACTCAGACACTCCCCCATTACGTCTACCTGCATATCTGCGCATGTGCTACCGTACATCACCTCACTTAGTCTCCTGATTGATCTTTCTGTCCGCTCTGCCTCTTCGTTCAGCTGATATACTAATTTTCCGACTTCGTCCTTAATTTTGCACACCAGTGTATATAATTTTTCCATATAATATACTATTCTATTATATTATCATTCCATATTATACTATTCTATTATATTATCATTCCATATTATACTATTCTATTATATTATCATTCCATGTTATACTATTCTATTATATTATGATTCCATATTATACCATTCTATTATATTATCATTCCATATTATACGATTCTATTATACTATTAAGTAACATAATTGAACATGTTGAGATTTTCTGAGTTAGATAAATTATTAAAGAAATTGATGCTGTATCTTAACTGTGACATTTGAAGGACTTAATTTGATAGTTTTCGAGATATCTACGTTCTTGTCAATTCACTT
Source organism: Trichonephila clavata (assembly GCA_019973975.1). Taxonomy (NCBI): domain Eukaryota; kingdom Metazoa; phylum Arthropoda; class Arachnida; order Araneae; family Nephilidae; genus Trichonephila; species Trichonephila clavata. Next base: position 25,203 of record BMAO01029809.1, on the reverse strand, counting down.
GCTTCAAAAAATTTATTCTAATTGCAGTATTTTGAGTGGGGTCGTGTTGTCTAGTAGTCAAGGTAACGGATTCGTTGCCGGCGTGTTATGAATTCGAACCTGGTACCGCTGAAGACTCGCCATGTTGGGGACGATGCACTTAAATCTGTCGAAGCTCAAATATTTTCGTATTGGAAGAAGGAAGTTGTGGAAGCAGTGGCGTAACGTACACCCCCGCATTACGGGGGACCCAAAGCCTGACTGCCACCAAATACCTACTGTGGAAGATTAGAACCCGCAACCGATGAGTTCGCAAGCACGTAACATACCACTAGACAAAAGTGACCACTCTTGCCCGGAGGCTGTTACTGGCTTACTTAGATACCGCCACAGTACTCTTCCACCAGTGAGTCAGTGGATAGGAGAACGAACGAGATATTTGTTGTTATGGCGATTGTGGGAGTTGTTACTATTGCGTCGAGTGAGTCTGACTACTTTGCTTGCTGCGTCGCATGGGTCAGATGACTTTGCTTGCTTTTCTTGCGGGTAGATGGGGCCATGACACATCAGATGGTTTGCGTTTTTCTTTTCAGCCAAGCTCACCAATACCGGAGGTTTGAACTCGGTATCTTACGATTCGTAAGTGCTTAACATACCACTAGACAAAAGTGACCACTCCTGTCCGGAGGCTGTACTGGCTTACATAGATACCGCCACACCTACCCTTTGTAAAATACAACTTGGGGGCCGAAAACCTGTCTTTGTGGTGGGGCCCAAATGTTCTTCGTTACGCCACTGTGTGGAAGTTAGGAGAAAGGGTGCCAACTTAGGTGTCATCTCCATCACTTGACCATGGTTCAGAATTACGAGGTCTGTCGCCAGAAGCCCTCAAGTAAATAGTGTGACGTTAATATATTCACTCACTTGTAGTATTTTGACTATTTTCAAGAAGTTAAATACTGACATTCACTGCATGTCCCAGATTTGGGTAGGTACAAGTTAAAATGTAATGTGACGCAGCACGAGAGTCTAGATAAATCCTCTTTTCTAATTTCATGGCAGAGTTCCCGCAAATCAAGGGTAAAATATGTCATGAAGCATTCTGGAATTTGTGTATCAAGTGAGGTCGTAGCTTTCCATTTTAAACTCTCGCTTCTAAGTTTAATAATTAGTATTGGCAATGCAATAAAGATAGCATCTTGGTTGCTTTGTTTGTTTTGCGGTAGTATGAAATGTGACAGTGATGCTAAACGAAATCGGGGAATATTTTTTGATGTATTTTTCATGCTATGAAAATGAGTTGATTCTTTAATCATTTCAACTTTAATTTACCTTATTCGAAATAAGTGAACATTTACAGTGCTATTTCTGTATGTTCTTTGCCGTGCAACAGTGTTATTTTAATCTAGTGTGCAGCATCTCATTGTTAAAAAAATGGATTTTAATTATCCCGAAGAACATTTAATTAATGGGAACATTAATCCGCTTTCCCCTGTAAAAGATTTTCTTTCTCCTTTTAACCATGATGATGACTTAATTGATTCTCTTTTCTCAGATTTCAAGAAAGATAATTCTCTAAATACAACAGTCCAAGTATCTGTAAGTAATATATTTCGTTTCCGGTGAAATTGTCGAATCGGCCACTGGTCGCCAAATGTTGAAAAACCTCTAATTTAGCGCTTTTTTGCATGTTGTTTTGGAGTAGCAACCCTATCACAACAGGATCCGACGTTCTCACCGATACAAAAACCAAAAGGGTTACCAGAGTTAGCACACTTATCGATTTGGCGATAAAATACTTGGCGGGATAAGTGGCTGATTCGACAATTTAACCTCGTTTCCTTTACATTTGCAGGATATTTCATTTGTAATTGTAGATTAATTTTCAATATTTTCTTAGTTGTTGTTGATGCCCCTTTTTATGAATTATATGTATTATACAATTTCTATTTGTAAGCTGATACAAATTTTTTAAGTGATCTACTTATCAATGCTTCAGAAATATAATTCTACAATATTTTTTTACTTTATTCATTCATATATATATATATAAATAATAATAATATATATATAAATAATAATACATATATATAAATAATAATAATATATATATAATATATATATAAATAATAACAACAACATATATATATATATAAATAATAATATATATGTAATAATAATAATAACATATATATATAAATAACAACATATATATAAATAATAATATATATAAATATATATTTATATATGAATAATATATTTTTATATATGAATAATATATATTTATATATGAATAATATATATATATGAATAATATATATATTTTTGTGTGTGGTTTAGTGAAAAGAGTATGTTTGATTATCACTGATTTGTTAATAAGTATTAATAAGAAGTTGATTTATGAAAAATATAATTCTTATTATTTTTCACAGTTTTTAATTCAATCATTTTAGAATTGATTTAATAAAGTTTGAGTTTTCAGATCCTGAATAAAGCAAAGTATATTCCTGGGAAAAAACGATCTTTGTAATTTTTTTATTTGATGGTTAACTCTTCAAACTGATTATGATAGAATAAAATGAATTTTCTGAGGAAAATATTTATTATGTAAGTTAAAAGTAAAGCTTACAAATCCTTGCATATGAACTAAGTATCACTTCTGCAGTATTGAGGTGGCTATAGTTGTGTATATGGTATAAAATAGGCCCAAAACTTGCAAATCCTGAATGTTAAATCAAAAGTAACTTTGAAGAAAAAATATGCATTTTTATGTGCTACAGTTCATTTATATCAGAGCTGCATTTGTAAATAGTTTAACAATTATCAGATAGTTAATTGTTAGTTGTAAATTTGATAATTATCAGTTAATATCTTTTAAAATTAATGAATATAAAACTCTTGGACAACCTGCTATTTGATTCTTTATATTAAAAGAGCTTTATGATGTTTAAGGTGTAGTTTTTGTATTGGAAAAATTGGAGCTGTTTTTTTTCCAGTTTACTAGGCACAAGTGATTTATTATGAATTTCAACCATTTTCCATTTTTTTTTTCTTATGGTTTTCAGTAGTAGTTCAGGTTAACAACTATCAACAAAGAACATTTTCAATGTGCTTTTTTTCCCTATGTCATTATCAAAATTATTCACTTGCCAAGATTTCTACTGGCTGATCAAAAATTATTTATGTGCTTTTTAATTATAAACATAAAGTCAGTATTATATAATTCAAGAAATTAAGTCAATACCCTTTTTTGTTTGAAGGTTAGTTGACACGGATAAATTACTGGTTGAGCCCACTTTTTTTTTTCTGATACCAAATCATACTAAAAGTGTGTTATCAAACATTAAATTGTGATAACGCAGGATCAGATAATTTTTGTTGAAGAAATGACATTTCATAATTAATGGATTTTATTAAAAAACTACATTAAAATAGTGATTTATGTTAATTGAAACATAATAAAAACTATATCATTAGAAGTTGAAGAAAAAGCTTTTACTTTGACGATGTCTTTTCCGTTTTTGGTAAACTGCAAGGTCTGATTATCAATCTTACTACATACCATTCATTTCCTTGAATTGTATACTTTTGTTCACTCAAATGCATATTTTTACTTCTTTCATTCATTGGAACAAAAAAGTACCAATACAATCACTTACTTTTTCCATCTTACTACAGTTGAATCCATTTCCCATGAAACAATCAAAACTATTAAAAGTAGTCAGAAATGGATTGACCATTGAAAAAACTTTCTCTTTAAAGGAGATATGGTGCATTTTCTCCTTTAAAGAGAAAGCTACCAGTGGCACATTTATCTCTACAAGTTGGCCATGTTTTGATTTTATCATCAAGCAGTGGGTTCAATTAGGAACTACAGATATAATATGCATGTGAATATCAAGCAAGACTCATCCAGACATTTATTTTATTCATTTATGATGGTTCAATATTTATGCTAATTGCTAACCTTTCGATGGAGAAGTATTATGTAATAGTTTGCTAAATACTTTAATCAGAAATCAGCAACCTTATAGATGTAGTGTGCTAAACCAATCTACCAATATGATTCATGGTACCATGCAATTTGAAACTATTAGATTCCTGGGGCAATGTATGCAGAGTTAGGGAACAAAGGTCAAACATACAGATTTAGCATTAATTATGCATCATAATTAATAGCATAAAAATAAGTGGAACTAATTTGATATATGAATGCTACGTGTCAAGCACGCTGTTTGGCGCGATTCTTGAATCTCACCAAGCAGCGCTTATTGTTAAATCATATGGAATACAAGATGGCAGTCTAGCAGGGTAACAAATTGTTAGGGAAATAATTTTAAAGAACTGTTTTGAAATATATTTCAAGTGAAGAATATAATAATAGAGGTATTACATATTATTGCAACCTATTGGCGACATTATATGAAACGAAGCTTGTGGATGCCAATTTGGCGCATTCAAAAAATAGAAAATCGAAGTTGCCAATTTGGTGAGTTATAATTAATAGAGTAGGCAATTATTGTGATAATATGTATAAGTACCAACAAAAATTATTTTTACTTATAATTGTGATGTGTAATAATTTAATAGTAATTATTATATATAATAATAATCATAACATAATATAATAATTATAAATAACACACATAGTATGTAATATTTATAAATTAATGCAATAAAAATATTATAAATAAAATAAATATTATAAACAATAATTGTATTTTTATATTAAAAAATAAAATAATTTCAAAATATATATTAAAATTAATAATGAATACCAAAAAGTGCTCATAACTTGCAATATTCCAAAAATTGTGAGTTTCTTTTATGAGTTTTATCGAACAAGGAATGTTTAAAAATGTATTATTAAAAAGTAAAAGAAAGTGGAAATGAACAATTTGCAACAGTAATTAAAAGCATAGCCCTCATATTCTTTAAAAAAATATCCTGGTACTCACCAATGATATTAGAAATATCCATATTCGAAAATAGCACAAAATACAACAGTAGACTGAAGCAGCTGGCTTAAAGAATAATTGCCATGAAAATGGTTAAATTTTTAAAGAAATTGAAATTAAAATCATCTGAAATTAATAGGGTTGCCACAGGAAAAGCAATACAAATTATTTATAACATATGTCATCCCCATAGCAACCACCATCAGCACACAATAAAAATATCAAGGTAACCATATTGTAATGTTATTGCCCGTCTTGGCAAACATAAACAACAACTTGGTGCATAGCACTCATATATCAAATTAGCACTAAATAAACTACATATAATATAACTATTCCTTCAACATAAATAAAAAAAATTGTATATATAATTGTGTATACTTTAAAAATATTTATTAAAGTAAGAAATAAACGGCATAAAAAATAAGTATTCCTACAAAAAAGTATGTAATAAAAAATTAAAATTCTACTGCAAATCTTGTCCCTGCAAAGCTCTACTTAATATCACAATATCAGGGGTAAAATTTGTGATTTTCAATTTGACACACACATGATTCTAAGTGTTCATTTGTTAAGCAACTTCTTTGTGAACTCAAAATATATTTCAAATGATAAAAAAGTTTGTTCACTTTTAAATGTAGAACCAATTTTCTTCAAACAATTAAATCACTTCAACAATGACATGCAGCAATAAAATAACTTTTCAATTTATTGATAGTTATCTTTCAGATCCTTTCATAATTCCGTAAATTTTATTTTCAATAATTCTGAAGATATTTTTTTCATAATGCAGCAATAAGTGATGCTTCATTTTATAAGTATTACACATTTTTAAAAATTTGAATTGAATATTTAACACTAAGAATGAGTCACATTTAAACAGAAAAAGTTCTTTTTACATAAATCATACGAACTAAATGCAAGTAGATTCAGCAGAATCATTTTATGACAAAGAATGGAAAGTAAAAAATATCCTTTAAATAACAATGCTTGTGGTAAAGAGAGACAGATGGAAACTTTATCCCATAACTTTGTAGAGTGGTATAGAGAGAAGAGACAGATGGGAACTCTCTCTCTTTATCCCATAACTTTGTAGAGTGGTATAGAGAGCCACTGAGAATGGCTTTGCGTTCCTCAGATTGTCGATGCCTGCTTTTACTCATTCGCAATTTGAGAATGTGTATTTTTTCCCTCTCTTTAAATTAACTGTCTCTATTTTCAGTTAAAATTTAAATCTTATATGATAGCCCTTTTTTAAGGTTTTTAAATAGTATAAATTTAAATAATAAATTTATTGATGTGCATTCTAATTCATTAAAAATTATATCTTTAAAACTGTTAATTATTATTCAGAAAAGAGGCCAAAATAAGATAAATTATTAAATTTTTGACAAGATTTGAAAATATGATGTATTTTCTAAAATTAAAAAAAAGTAAGGAAAAGAATTATTGACCTTGCTCATATTTGATTTGTAATTCATTGCTTCAAGAAGTCATATTATTGAAAAGAGCAATAAAATATTTTCTTATCTACTTACGTTAAATATTCAAGTTCAAATTAAACTGTTGTTTCTGTGTGTTATAAAAAACTTAAAAGTTTTTTTCAAAACTATTTACAGCATTTGTATCTGGGAATAAAATTTTAAAAAAGCAATTTGTTCTTTTAAAAAATCAGGAACACTTAAATTTTACTAATCTCACTATTCGCCTAGAGTAATAGAAATGATTTCCTTTCTCGTTAAACTGCCCATCTGTTTTTGCCTCAGTGTCAGTTCATTTGTTTTTATAGATACTTATCTGTTGTAGAGATCATAGATTAGGGACTGTTTTTCTGAGTTTTTTCCAACATGGACTTTGGTGATATTATCAATCTGCCCTCTTTAAAATTCATCTGCCACTAACATTACTACACAGAATTAAATATGTTGGCCCTACTTGAAGTGAAGGATATGGTCTTCATTCATCACATGAAGACCTACAGTGTATCAAACCTATAACTCTTCTTGTCTCTGTCCAACTATATGGTGTGACTGCACAAAAATACTGATGCTGCAAAATTTCTTTCTGCTGAAAAAATAGTACTTACATGTTAATGTCATCATGGCCAAATTTGTGCCATTTTCTACCAAAAGCTCATTGATTAATTTGGATGTTTTTTGGCATTCACTTTAATTATGATATGACACAATTCACATGGTGAAAATTTGGCTGCTGTGACATTAATAGGTAAGTACCAAAAAAGCTTATTGCATCTTTTTGAAGTGATAGAGTAATTTCAAAATACCCTTCCACAACTTATAAATATTCACAGTAAGATCGCATTGAGTTCTTAATGTAAAACTTCCAAGAGCTTTTGTGTGTGTATGTTATTTACTTTTTCCTTTTGTACATTTTGTTAAATAAAGTTCAATATTTTTTTTCCCATTTTATAGAAATACTTTTAATATTTTCATAGTGTGCAAAATTGACTTCAATTATTTATATATTAATCTGAAAATTTTCCACATTCTTCAGTAATATTCCTAATTTTTTACAAAAATATTTTCGTTGTGAAAGATGTTTATGATTTAAATTGGATTACTTTTAATTGGTGACAGTAGTTAATATTTGATATTTAAGCAATTTAATGTATTTTTCAAAAGTAAGTAATGAAATTTTGACTTTTATGTTTTCAGAAAACAAAAATGGAACAACTTCCAAATGATAACTCTTTGAATTTTATGCAAGAAGTGGGAAGTTCAAAGTTAGTAAATATTACAGTAATACTGATCTTGTTATGAAATATGTTGAAATATCTTTGGTTTGATAATTTTTTCAGTACTTATGTATTAGTGTCACTGCAGCCCCCCAAAATTTGGTATTTTTTCATGTAAAACATGTTTGAATCTTTGTTGTTTTGATGTGAAGGTATGATTCACATGGCGTCAATTTAGCTGCTGTGACACTAATACATAAGTACTTTTTTTTTTGAAATCTTTGATTAAATATGCGTTGATTGGAGTGTATTTTCCATTCTGGCAACCATAACAAAATCTAAAAATTTTGACAATCCTGCCATGTTTAGTATATATTTTAATTTAGATTATTTTATTAGTATGCAGTTTTAATGTGTTTTCTGTTTAGTGATACAACAGTTGCTAAGCAAAAGCTTCCAAATATTTCCCTTTAAAATTTTTCTTTTAGTTTTATAGAATGTCTTCCCTATTTACTCTTAAGAAATGTTGCAAACTTTCTAAAAATTTAGGGTTTTGAACTTTTTTAACTCATTTTTATAAGTTTCACTTGCAAGTAACGGAATCTTTGAACTCTATTTTTATTCACTTTAAAAGGTTGGATTGCACACTTGTCAAGGACCGATGACAATGCAATAATTTCAAAATTTTGTTCCATTGTCTTTATCAGGATCGTCACGAACAACAATAATCAGATTTGGCGACAATTACATTTACCACTTCCAAATTTGGCGACTTATTGCATATTCCATTTTCAAATTTAGCGACTAATTCCATATGCCATTTTCAGAATTGGCGATTCGTTCCATACACTATTTCGAGATTTAGCAACTAAAAGAATAAGGTGTAACCCTAAAAGCGAGTGTTTTTAATTTAAGGCTAGTTATATGCAAGTGTAAAATAAACTTCTGGTTAATACGAATAAAACAAACTAGCAAAAAAGAGTTCTTTATGTGAGAAAGTGGAGGAGAGTGGGTGTTAGCAATTTCTTACCATAATATAAACATTTTTCTGAAAATGAAAATTAAAAAAAACACTTGTGCATGTGGAAAAAAAATTATGTTGTAACTGCTAAATATTTATTTTTATAAAGGAATACGTTTAGAAGTGATCATACGAATTAACATTATAGCAATACGTTCAAAAGGGGATAATATGATTGACACTTAATATTATTATGCTTTTATTAACTTGCTTTCTTGAATGTCTGTCCGGGTGGAATTTTGTAATTGATTAAATTGTGACTTTCCAATGAGTTAACAGATCTGAAATTTAAACCATGACTCAGAAATTGATGACAATGCATAAAAATGTGGAGAAAAACACGAAAAAGTGGAATTTTATACTTTTTAGTCCGTTATAAAAACATGGTACATTAAATTTTTTAAAATTCGAACTTTTTCTACTTAACACACTTTTAATTGTTTGACCTGTTCTATAGAGACGGAATCTAATATAATGATACGGCACTCATCCGAGGCCCCATAAACGGAGAGAATAAATACACTTCAGACACTTTAATTACTATCAATTGAAGAGCAAGACTAATTCATGCAGCCAAGTAATTCCGGCTCCAAATATCAAACTCAAGGATAAATTCAACAATGAATAAATGATAGTTTAAATAACTAAAAAACACGTTTTTGTTGTAGATGGAACTAAAAATTGAAAAATAAATTATGGTTTTTAAAAAAAACTAAAGAATATTATTTTATACTGATTCGAACTAAAATGATGAACGAGAAAATGAGTAAAATTGGGGTAAAAGCTTCAGGTGATTTGTACTACATTTTTACACTAACTCTGCATTTCGGAATAAAAGTTAAAAATTTTACAATTGATATATTTATAGAACACCCCACGCTTTAACACCAATGACGTTAATTTTTTCGTCCATCATTTTATTCTTATATTAAGAATTATTTTTTTACTTTTTAGTTAGATTCAGTATAAAAGCATGTTTTTTAGTTTTTTCAAAACTATAATTGTAACAAAAAATCAGCTTAAGGCAAAAATGAGATACCCATTAGGAATTATCATTTACACTTGCTAGAAAAAGTCTGCATTCACCTACTACTGCTTATATAAACAACAAAAAAAGGAATTTAAAAACTGGAGTTTGAAATTTTTAAAAAATTATATTTTATTTAGTTCATTCCAAGTATTGAGAATAACTAAAGCAAACTTGGTTTGCTTTCATAGCTTTTAAAATAAAAACAGGTTTGTAGCGATACTAACAAAAATCAAGTAGAAAAAGTCTGCGTTCACTGTTTTAGAAGTAACTGTAAAAATTATTTAAAGAGGATAATGAGCTATTTAATAGATGGTTGAGATAACCCCGTCTTTTGAGAACCTCCTGAAATCGTTTCGGCATTGAACTATTTAGTCTAATGGTTTCTTCAGAGCTTACCTTTTGACATTATCTATTTGACATCTCTTCAGCATATCCTTGCTAGATATATTGTGTTGACGAATCCTAGGCTCCAACAAATCCCATAGGTGTTCTGTAGGATTCAGATCAGGTGACTGCGTGGGTATATGCAATTGATTTGTGATATTATACAAGAGCCAAAGCTTCTCAATCTCAGCAGTATGCTTAGGATCGTTGTCGTGTTGGAAACAAAACGACGATTATAGACCGAGTTTGGTGGCACATATCTTTAAATTGTTTTTAGGACGTCAAGGTAATCATATTTGTTCATGATTGATTCGCTCCAACTTGCAAACACCATTACTCACCATGCACCCCCACACTATAACACCACCGCCACCGTACTTTACCGTTGGTACTCAATGCTCTGTTTGAAGCGCTGTACAAGGTTTTCTGCATACCAATTTATGATCTTTTATGCCAAAGTTACAAAATTTGTTCTCTTGGAGAATATCATAGTTCTCCAGAACTCTGGAGGCTTATGTATATGCTCTTTTGCAAAAGCTATCCGTTAGTCTGAAATGTAAGACTTTTTGTGAGCCACTCGACTACGGTATCCAGCCTTTTTCAAGATTTTTCTTGCAGTATCCGTTAAAATGTTTTCCTTAAACTTCTTGTGAATGTCTGTTGCTGTTTGAGTTGGAGTCAAATGCGGATTTTTTTTTCACTACGGATATCATACTTCATTTTTCACTTATTATGAGTTTAGATGGACGACCTGAACGAGGTTTGGATGTGTAAACTTCTGAAGATTTAAGTCATAAATAACTTGCTGGATAGATGAATACTGCAATTCAATGGATCTAGTTATATCCCGACAACTTTTTCCATCTTTCCACATTTTCACAATGATTTTAAGCTCACTGATACTAATTTTCTTCCTTTTATTTTCCATGTCCTTGAATTGCTTCGTATCTCACAAAAACATAAAAATTATTGCGTTACAACTTTCTTAAGCTATTTTACTTGATAACTGAATTCAAAAATTGTACTAACTTTTAACGTCTGTTGATAAAAATTCCGGGAATGAAGAATATTCAAATAGTCAACGCAGACTTTTTCTGCCTACTATTCATGTGTTTTGCTACAAAACTTCCATTATTTTAAGTAATTTTAATTCAAAATTATAACGAATTCTTGCATGCTCAATATTTAAATTGTAGTAAACAAATTCATGAAACTTTGTTAGAAAAAAAAATTATATTTCTATTAAATTTCTATTACTGTTTTATATCTTATGGGTGAACGCAGACTTTTTTTAGCTAGTGTATGTAATTTCAAGTAAATTTTTTGTACATTTTTGTAGAAATAATTTGTTTATCACATTTTAATTTAAGATCCAAAAAATTTGTCGGGAAAATTTTTATTTCAGATTGAAGAATTTTATTTTTAACAATTTAGTTTAGCTCTATTTTGATATTTTATGTCCAAGCAAAAAAAAAAAAGTTTTTGCCATAATTAATTGGAGAATTACTTATCTCCATTATTAATTTGTTCCAAAAGCTTTTATAAAATAACTTTTTTAAAGATGTTTAAAAAATAATTTTATTCATCAAAGAAACAATTGAATTCATCTCTTTCATCTTAATTATCACTGTCAGCTGCATCAACTCGTTCATTATCATCACAGTTATTCTAATCATAAGTTGCATCACTATCAGTTTCATTCCTGTCATTGCATGTGCGATACTTATTAAAAAGTGTTTTTCTTAAATCATTTTTTGACACCCATTTTACTGTTGGGGTCTCAGGCATAGTGTTGTAAGTTATAAAGGTTTGAATTATAAGAAACTGAATTATTTGGTAATATTTATAATACTATCCATATATAAGACCTGTCCTTTCTTTTTGGACCCTATTTTTTTGCAAAAATAGATTTCTTATACATGTTAAAATATGTAATTGAGTATTTATATTTTTTAGGGACAAGAATGTAACTAATGGGCGTGCATGTGAATTAAGTATCCTTTTATGTTAATTTTTTTCTTATTATGTATTAAATTAAAGCAATTTTTTAAAAATTTTAGTTACTTAAGTATATATTTTTCAAATAAATTCAGCTTTTTATGCAAGGATTTAAAGAAAAAGTATTCTAAGAGATCTTCCTAAAGGAGTAATTAAGCATAATATATCATCTTGATTGAGGGTTGAAATTATGCTGCTTTTCATTATTCTGTGTTGTTGATTGCATTTTTGCATCTTTAAAGCCATTATATTTGCTACAAGTTTTTTGATTGCGCAGAATTTTTAGCCCTAAAGCAAATTTGGCATTGTTAGCTTGCACAATAAGTTTTTCCCCTTGAAATGTTTGCATAGCTTAAGAGATAGATTTATATTCCCCGTTTTATTACATTATTGATGGGTTAATATTTTGTGGGTGTATGATAAATTTTAGTGTAGTAACTGTATATATATAATGCACACAAAGTATTATGTAGTATTCTACGAATTAATTGGGCAAAAAGAGTGATTTAATGCTTATAATTTACAGGGAAAAAATTAAAGTGCCCGTTGTTGTAAGATTATTGCTGTGTTGTTTACCATTATCTCAAATGTTTGAAATGACTTTTCATTTCTATGCAAATGTCCCGTCGGTAAATCAGTTCTTGCCACAGATTTGTCAGCATGTTTCTGTTGTTCAAATTAATTGCAGCTTAGATTCTTGATTTTAGATCAGGAATAGATGCAGGTAATGCTAGGGTGTACACTTGATCCTTTACAAAACCCTATACACTGAAATCCAACGGTGAAAGAACTGGTGATTATGATGGCCACTGATTAACTTTTCTACAACTAATCAATACCTCAGCATTGAGATAAAATGTAATGTCGTTGGTGGTAGTGATAAAGTGTGCCATCCTGTTGAAAAATGTGAATTCCTGGCATTTTTACTTTGAGGATTGATATAAAGAAAATTTGTATCATTTCCGGGTAAATAATTCCCATGACAGTCTTTTCAGCAAAAAAAAGGGGGAGGGGTGCAAAAACATTTGAGGAATTTACTGTACAAAACATATTTACTTTGGGACTATCCCTTTTATGTTATAAAATGGCATGGATATTTCCCTACCCCCAAATTTTTACATCATGACACCTAACACCATTTATAAATAAACTTAGATTATATTACTATTAGTCTGACTTTAAACAGGTAAGTTTCATATAATATTTTGGAAGTTTTTAACTTACGCCCAACTAATTTCTGGACACCCTGTATATAAATACATGTATACATTTGATTTTTGATTATCCAGAATGAATGTAAAATGAGAAATCTCACAAATAACAAAGATCCTAGTCAAATCATTATCTAAATGAAGTTGCAAGAGTAATTAAAAGTTAACTCTTACTTAAGAAAAACTTTTTTATATTTTGACTTTATATTTAATTATCAACAAAGACATATGTCTCTTGAACACTAATTCATCAACATACTGCAGTCATATCGTATAGTCTTGGGTTTATTCTCATAAAGTTGTGTTATGGATTTTATTTCCCAAAAAATTACACCTGTAGGATATGAGATCATAGATTTGTCTCAATTTGATAGATTTATTTAAAAAGGAAGAATTTATTTTGAATCTTTCTAAAGTTTTTTATGATGGAATGATCTGCAGTCTACTGAATTAGTTTTAATTTTGCTTGATATATGCTTCACTTAATACTTTTCAGATGTATAACAATAAGCATTTATCAGATCATTGATTATTTATTCGTTGGTGATTGATACTTTTTTATGTAACCAAATGATATTCTATGTGTAAGTTTCGATAAAATATTTTTCGTAAGTCTCAAAAGTGTGAAATAAATATTATCAAAATAAAAATCATTATGTAATAGCATAAACTTTTTAGTACTTTAAAAAATTAAGTTTTTTTATTGTATATTTTTGAATGAAGCTAATCCATGTATAAGCTGAGAGTGCACTTTTTCTTTAAAAATTTATTCAAAATTTGTATATAAGCCAAATTGAAAATGAAAAAAAAAATCCTGTAATTTCAAATGTGTTACAATAGAAACAAAAATGTTGTCAAATGAGTGGAATATTTTCCAATCAAATTGCTGTAAAGAAAAATGCTAGCCATCCAATGACGATAGTTTTGGTTCTTTTAATCCTGTTTGAAGCTAACATATTTTGTTCCATTAATTTATCTTGTTCATTATCTGTGTTAGTTATAATTTCTGAACCATTTTTTTTTTTTTTTTGGAAAATGAGGGGGAATAAAAATTCCTATATGGCACATGGTCGTCCACTTGTTTCAATGCTATGGCAGAAGAATTCATTACAAGATGATCAAATGCATTCAGATCAATGAATGAATGTGAATTTTACAAACTGTAGGAAATTTGGATTCAGAAACTAATTTTGAAAGATTTATGTTACTTTTTTTTCTTTTAGAATAAAAATTCCAATCAATGCTCCCCAAAAGTTTAAAAAAATTGAAATTTATTATGTATGGCTAACAGAAAATGTTAAAGAACCTAAACTCCATTTTCCTCCTGAGCAAAACAGATCTGTACATAAGCCAATCCCCTTATCTCTACATTGTAGAATATATAGATTAATTTATTTTTAAAGTTGCTATTTATTACATTTTTCTTGATAAATAAATACTTGTATCATTTTAAGAAAAAGAAATATTTGAAAATATCAATATAAATATAAATGTATTGTAATTTATGTTTTTGAACTGTAAATGTTATTTTCATTATGCCCATTTCCTTAGTTTTACTATCAGACCAGAAACTGTCTGATAATAAAGAGGAATTTAAAAAACCAAACGAGCACGTAAATAGGAAAAATGCTTTAAAGTTGTAAGTAATGTCATTTTGTATTTAGATTGCTTTTTTCCCCATTATGTGTTAGAAACATAATTTATATATTTTTCTTTTGTGTGTGATGTTATATATGACTGGTCATTAAAAGTATCTAATATTGTGTTGGTTTTGGTAGTTGTTACTTCTGTAAATACTGAGTTATGTATATTTTTTTTTCTAAAATAAGTAGTTATTGGGATTTTAATTGAATACTTAAAAGTAAAACCCTTTTAAACAATACTAGCCGTTACCCACCCCCTTCGCTGGGTATTTCATGATGTTTTATAAATATATGCTGCTTCTATTTGTATAAATTATTAATATCTAAGTCCTAGCATTAAGAATTCGATTTCATTGAAAAATATACTTATACCTGTAACTGTCGCCGCTTGATAAAAAAAAGGAGGGGCAGAACTCATCTAATTTGTATTTTCGAAAAATCTCTAAAATTGAAGTATAGAATGATGTTTGCACTTTCGTAAACCTATAATGAAGTGGATTCCCGCAAAACCAATTATCGGTGAATCTGTACTCTGTAAAATAAACATGCAAGCCAAATCTAATGGGGAAAAAACCGAAATTCTTACTATCAATGGCCCCATAATCCCGTTGAGAGTTGTTTTTCCAAAATAACCCTTCTTGGCAGATTTCAATTCAACAAAAGAAAAATGCAAACCAATTCTCATTATTATAATCCTTGCAGTTCGAAAAAAAAGCAATTTTTTTGTCAGTATGCCCCAGTAACTCCTTGCTCCCCCAAGGAGTTGATTTCCATAAAATACATTCTTAGTTTATCCCTATTCAACCAAAGAAACATGCTTATCAAATTTCAAGTATGTGGGTCTAACAATTCAAAAACAGGAATTTTTTTCTATAACTCCTGTTGACCCCTTGCAACCCTCCTTGGGGGTCGATTTTCGTTTTACTCTTTGTTAGAGGAACTCTATTCTATGAAAGGAACATGTCTACCAAATTTCAAGCAGCTAGATTCTAACAGTTTGAAAATGGAAATATTTATTGGTTACGCCCCTTAATCTCCCGAAATGAAACTTGGTGGTTGATATTCGCGAATCTCTACTCTATGAAAGGAATCTGCTTACCAAATTTCAAGACTGTACGTCTAATAGTTTAAAAATGGGGATAATTATCTATAATGCCCCTTGAGCCCCCGCAACGCCACTTGAGGGTTTGTTTTCACAAAACCCATTTTGTAGGGGAACTGTACTCTCTATGAAAGGAATCTGCTTACCAAATTTGAAGACTGTGCATCTAATAAATTAAAAATGGAAAAAATTATCTATAACGCCCCTTGTGCCCCCGCAACGCCACCTAGGGGTCGATTTTCACAGAACACATTATATAGGGGATCTTTAATCCCCATGAAAGGATTTTGATTATCATATTTCAAAATGGTACGTGCATTAGTTTAAAAATGGAAATAATTATCTATAACGCCCCTTAAGCCCCGCAATGCCACTTGGGAGTCGATTTTCACGAAATGTATTTTGTATCGTAACTCTATCCTATGAGAGGAATCTGCTTACCAAATTTCAAGACTGTGCGTCTAATACTTTAAAAATCGGTATAATTATTTATGTCTTCCCCCCCCCCCCCCGCAACACCCCTTGAGGTCAATTTTCCCAAAACATTTTTGTAGTGGATATTTACTCCATGAAAGAAACATGCCTACCAATTTTCAAGCAGGTTGGTCACGTTGTTTAAACACGAACATATTTATCTATTATGCCCCTTAATCCCCCGCAACGCAACTTAGGGTACTATTTTCCCTAAACCCATCTTGTAGCTGATCTCTACTCTATGAAATGAACCCATTTATCAAATATAAAGACTGTACGTCTAATAGTTTAAAAATGGAAATAATTGTGTATAACGCCCCTGCAACGCCACTTGGGGGTATATTTTCACCAAACTCCTTTTTTAGCGGATCTCTACTCCATGAAAGGAATTTGTTTACCCAATTTCAAGATTGTACGTCAAGTAGTTTAAAAATGGAAACAATAATTTTTAGCCCCTTGTGGTTCAAATTTCGCAAAATCCGTTCTTGGTGGATCTCTACTCTAAGAAAGGATCATGCCTACCAAATTTCAAGCCTGTAGGTTGAATAGTTCCGGAGATATCGTGATTAGTCAGTAAATGAGTGAGTCACTTTTCTCCTTTATATATATAGATATAGTTATTAGTAAAACATGGGACTATTTAATTTTCAGTTGGGGATTCAAATTGCAAAGATGGTTCTCAATAAGTTAAATAATTTTATGTACCCATCTCCTGATTATTCTGAATGTGACATTAATAAACAATAAATCGATGAAAAATTTAATTGCAGGCAGCAATTATTTTTTAAAGTATGTTGTTAGTCAAGTAAAAGAAACTTCATGCAATTAAAACATTGTCTTTATTTCGCTCAGTGCATCTGAACAAAACTAATTTATCTCTGGTAAAATTTTATATTGTTATTACAAATTAAAGTTATTTTTTATTACATTATTGATATATCTCTATTTTAATTATTGAAATATTACACATTTTCTTTCTTTTTCTTTCAGAATATTTTAATCTAATAAGTCATCATTGTAAACATTCTAGTTGATAGAATTGTTTTTGAAAAATAATTTCAAAAGATAAGAAGTTGTAAATAATAAATGTTTGATTTTTAAATGACAATTAATCATTTGTGTGTTTATAAAACTTTTAATTAATTTTAATATAAATTTATAACAGTAACTTTTATCAATATTTGATCAAAAAACCTTGATAATTTAATATGCTTCCAAAACTTTACATTATAAAAAGAGGGGGGGGGAACATGGTATAGAATATCAAATTGTCAAATTTATTTGTAAAATGTATTAAAGGTTTGCTTAATTTTTTGAACCAAACAATCCTTCTCTACTGCATTTATCCTTTAAATCCTAGATCTTTCTCTTCTAGCATTACATCTTTAAACCAAAAAGATTTCTTTTAGAATGTTACTGTTATTCATATGGATAACATGCTTAATCTAATTGATTAGGCTTATTTTAAATTTCAATGTAATGAACTACATCTGGCTTCTTGAGAATTCGATATAATTGGGTTTTATGTCTTCTATGCCACACCATTTTCCCAAATTCCTCTAAAAACATTTTTCAGGACATTGCATTCAATAGCACCCAATATCTTTTACTCCTTCATGTTGATAGTACAGGTCTCCAAAATGTAAATCAGGCCATATTGGGTTAGAATCTTGTGGAGTAATAGCTTTGTCCTTCTAGATAAAAATCCAGATTTAAGTAAATGTTTCAATTCATAAATAGCTTTATTAGCAGCAACAATTTACCTTTTTTATTTTGGGTAGGATATCATTGTTTTTTTTATTAAACACATTTATACCAGGTAAATCTATTTTGTAACTTCCAAATTTACAATCCTCAACTAAAAAATGGATCTGGGTGTAAATATTTCAAGTAAGGTCTACTGGCTTAGCCTCCCTTTAAATAGAATCACACTCTTCTATTATGTAACTTTTATTTCTGGTCACCCGTGTGTTGTCTTCTGCAAATGAAATGATTTTCTGAAATTACTCTCTTTGTATTCACACCAGACTTCCTAATGGCACTTTCTAAAGCAATTTTAAATAAAAGACATGCCATTTGGATTGTTAGAAATGAATTTTATTATAATTAAACAATTAATTATTATTCTGTAAGTAAATAATATTTGCTAAATAAGAAAGGTTTACATGTTTTTTTTAATGAAACAATTTTAAATAGGCATTAAAAATTTATTTGTAAAATTCATTAAAACGTGATGTGGTATTGATGGCATCTATCAAAAAAAAATTTACTTATTAAGGTCTTTAATTTATTAATAGGATTAATCTTCATAATAATTTAATGAATTTAAATGAACATTCTGGAGAACTTTCATAGTTGGTTTATATGCTGAGAAAGTTACTCTTTTCTTTTTCTTAACTCATACATTTTTTTTCAGATTATGTATAATTACTGTTATGTTTTATAAAACAGGAATAAACTTATGAGTGGAGAAAAATAAATTGCGAATACTTTCACTTTTTATTTTAAAAAATAAGTGTAAAATTATTTTTAAAAATTTGAATTTTTATCATTATTGTTTAAATTTATTAAAACTTAATTATTCTTAGTATTATATGCTTGACTTAATCTTGTCCTTGTATTTAATTATATTTTGCTTTTATTGAAAATTCACTATTTTTATTGCTGCATAGAATATTTGTAAAAAGTTGAATAAATAGACTTGAATATTTACTATTAATCAGAAAAATTTGAAATGCTGTGATTTTTTTGAAAGGGAAGGGAATAGAAAAGAATAATGCTTTTGATGCATGAGCAAGTTTTTTTAAACTTAAAAATATCCTTTGTAAAATCTTGTATTAATCTATAAAGTATTATATCTCATAATTTTTATTTCTTTAAAATTGAAATTTAGTACACTTCTGATACATTAATAAAAAAATTTCATTTAGGAAAGTTGTTCATCGTGAAGTTCAATTACCAGAAATTCAAAAGGAGCCCATAAATGACAGATTGGTAAGTGCCTTTACTCATATATTCCTTTTGTGAATCTTACTTTAATGAATACCCTTCAATAATAATAAATATGTGCTTAGGTTCTACTTCTGTAAAATTTTCTCAATGGATATATTACAGGAAGATGATAAAAATGGAGGTTAGATCAAATCCCCTAATGTAGATGATCAATACACAGAAGATGTTAAATTAACTCTGTGGAGTGATTTCCCTAAAGAAAGGGATTCAAACAAATTTCTTCACTGTGTTAGTGAAAAGATGAAATAAGCAATTGAGAACTCACACAGCCCCATGTTTCACTTGTTACCGCCCCCTTCCCCTTATTGTTCCCTTCCAGTATATGTGCCAGTCAGTGCTGCTTTTCTGATGTGATGCTCTCAGTAGTGCCTGAGCATTACACAAGGAAAGTTGGGTGCCTTTTTATTTTTGTTTTCTATATTTTAAGTTTTATCAAGTACCTACCATAAAAAAATGGGTTCAGATTAAGAAAAAAACCAAATTCTGACCGAATTTGTATCTGAAAAACAGTTTAATGAAGTCATCAGGATATTTTTGAGCAAGCAGCATAAGGGGAAAAAAACATTTGTGGATTCTCAGAAAGATAGAAGCCATCACAGTCATTAAAGAATTTAAATTAACACCACTATTTAAACTACAACTGGAACATAAATACTATTACTATGGAAAAAAACACATTGATATGGAATTAGGTTCTAAAAATATCTGATTTTGAAGAAAAAGTTTGACTTTGATTTAGTTGTGAAGTTGGTGTCAATGGAAAAAACCCATCAGTCAGTTGGCCATGGAGGAAGAGATAAATGTTGTATAGTTTGAAATTCAAATACCTATTTCAGTTGTGTTGGAATTTTTAAAGCTGTGTCTGGTATATAAATTTGAAAAAAATTCAAGAAAAAGAATTGTTTTCCCAATTATATCTAGCTACTTCAATCATCATGATGAAATTCAGCTTTCTTTAACTGTTGACATTAAAAAGAGCTGCTTAAGTAGCAAGGGGGCTATCAAAAATATTTTTGGAAGAAGGTTGTTCTCATATGATACAAAAAGACAAAGGACATGTGAGTTTGTGACTGCTATCATACAGGAATAAACAAGCCTGTGGCCAACTTGCAAAATTGTAAATGGTAGGCTTAGACATTCAGCTAGTCAAGAATCTGTTTAGTGATCAAATCAAGACATTTAAGCTATACTATGTGTAAGGGTAATTGACTATGACACAAAAAGTTAGGCTATAGTTTGTTACTTTATTCTATTCCAAATTAATTCCTCTTTTCAGTGAACCTTTAAACTATCACCTCACATAGTTTTATTTGGAACAGAACAAAAAGCAGAACTCCAGTCTAGTCATATTTCGAAAAAGTTGCTTAAAACACTTGTTGCTGAAGAACACTTGTATTTACTTCTTAATTAGCTGGATTATGATATTATTTAACACCAAAAGATTTACCAGCAACTTTCTTAGAGAACAACAATGACACTTCAATTTTAAAAGATCTACTAGCATCTGAAGCTGATTTACACATCAAAAAGGCTTTAAATTGAGAGGATCTACCAGGAGCTGAATCAGTTTCTCTATCCACAATAAGACCACTTGAACCAGTTAACAGCTCTATTTCAACTCCTGCTTTAACAGTTAAAGCATCTATAGTGTTACTTGCATCAGAAGGGGAAGCAGTTGTTTATTACTGTAAAGCATGTTGTGCTGTTTCTGGAATGGAATCTACTGGAGCCCATTAATATGACACTTAAAAATTCAGTGCACGTAATATGTTGCAATACTGTAGAAGAAGGATATGGATTAAAAATTCTATGTGCTATTTATGCCAAAAAGAAAAGAGCATTTAAAAATCAAAGGGAAAATGCAGCAGAAGATTTGGAAAGCTGAAAGAAGTTACTTTGAAGAAATATAAAGACATGTAAGTAGATCTCACAGTTTTGGTATATGTACCTAAGGTAGACAGAGGCCCATTAAATAGAAATAACATTGTAGGGATTGTTTTTGATATAAAAGATTGGCTACCAAGAAACGCTGTTCCAAATAGCTACTACAACATTTACCAAAACAGTTCCGTGGACTGAACTAAGTCTGGGAGATTACAAAAAAATTATCCTGTTTGACAGTCAAGGATAAGTTCATGTGAACAATCCAAAATACAGTGAAAAATAAAAAAAGATGCGCCTGTAAAAAAAGTAACATGCTTTGTAATTCGAGATGCCACAAATCAACAACAGGCTTTAATAAAAAATAAATGTAAATAATTATTTATCAATTACACTCAATAAGAATGTTTAAAATTTCACCAAAAATATCCTTTGTTTTTAGAAATATTAGCTTAAGTACCTATTTTTGTTAATTAGTTTCTAATAAATAATTTGTGTCTGTACGTCTATTGTTGTATTACCTATTTTACATTTAGTAATGTATGGTTTACTAAATATTTTTAATACCTAACAATTTTTTTTTTAAATTTTTTTCTCTATTACAGTAAAGGGATTTCATCAAATCACTTATTTTCTTTTGGGAAGAGGTGTTATTTTAACATCTTCCTATAAATGATCATATACCTTAGGGATTTGATAAAAATTCCTTTTTTTATCACTTTCTTGCAACAGATACATTTTGTATATTATAATAATTAATCATGACAGTAATTAATATTAAAGTGATTATGACTAGATTGTATATTCCTTCTTTCTATTGTAGTTTCTAATTATATAAGAATCGAACCTGACTTGCTTAAACATAAACCAATTCCATTCCTATTGTGATGTGCACTATTACATTTGACCATTAATTAAAAACCAAAGGGAAACCTATTTTAATCAAACTGGGTCTTTTGAAATTTGTTATATGTTCCTGGGATTACTTGATCTAATCTATTTAGATATGAGAAATACAGATCTTTTTGATTGCCTGTTCTTTTCGATTCCTACTCTTTTAATTGTTCTTTTGAAACTTGAATAAAATTTTATAGTATACAAAATTACAGTAAATGTAAACTGTTTTTGTTTTTTTACTTATTTAGTAAGAGTTTTAATTCTACAATTAGTAGAATTCTCTTATTGATATATATTTGTTTATGTGAAACTCTTTTAACTACACCTCCACATGCACACCTAAAGTCAAAGTTTGCAGGTAATGATTTATTGAAAGTATTTTAAGGAAGGACTTTTTCCATACTTCAGAGAAGTGTCTAATAAAGTACTTTTACTGAGATTTTTTTTTTTTTTTTTTTTTTTTGTTCTTCTAGTGCATCTGATTAATAGCTTGAAATTAATTTGACATTAAACTGTCGTGTTTCCAATCCATTTCATTCAATAAAAATTTAATTCTTATCCCGTTGTGAAATATGAGATCCCCTTCACATCTTTACATTTAACTAATAAGGTCACTGGATCAAGATTTAGACGTGTTGAATTATTTAGTTTAAATACGTTAGACATAACTTCAAAATTCTGCCCTATAAAAATATAATACAATATTACATGCAAATGCCCTCAAAAATTAAGAGAAGACTATTTTTTGCGCAGAATCCTAGCATTATATTTAAAATAACAATGCAAGAAATAAACCAGACGTTAAAATACTTTTCATAATAGTAATATTTGTCATCATTGTTTTCTCTTATAATTTTCAATTCAAATGTAATTTTTATAGTGA
Source organism: Trichonephila clavata (assembly GCA_019973975.1). Taxonomy (NCBI): domain Eukaryota; kingdom Metazoa; phylum Arthropoda; class Arachnida; order Araneae; family Nephilidae; genus Trichonephila; species Trichonephila clavata. Next base: position 2,035 of record BMAO01029809.1, on the reverse strand, counting down.
ATGAAATATATACCACTTAAAAAAAATTTAGTATCAAAGCTGGCTAAATATTTCTAAAATCTTGACTCCTTAACTGCTGCTGGCATATATATCCATCTCGTTCAACTAGTGCATTGTGTCCCAGATGTATATATATATATCTTTCCAAAATGCAATTATTTTCTTTGTGTTCTATCAGTAAAACTATTCCGAAGGCTTTGGAATGCAATAAAATAACCCTGGTAGTGTGTTTGTAAAGGATTTACATATTTCAGAGAAAAATTTGCTACTTGTGCCCTTTCTTTTCCCCTAATACACTGCATATGCACATCTATGTGAAAAGCAGTGGCACTGGGGAGCGAATCTTGTAACTTAAAATTGTCAGTTACTGGGTTAATATAAGTGAATATATAATTGATGTGTAAATATATTATGTACATATGGTGTGGGATATATACCACATGTAGCCTAAGATGTTGTTGTTACTTATGCCACCTGTCTGACGTAGTCAGATCGAGGTCCACGAAATTCATCATGGCATTGGTCTAGATTGTACGCCTATCGTTAGCCGTAGCTTTGAGCACCATGCAGGTGGCAGTACATTTTGGCTCGGTTCCACCCCAATTTTGAGAAAGAACACCCTGGGAGTGGTCAGGGGCCTCCCACCTCTCTTCCCCTTCCACCAACCTCAGGAGAGGACTTGCGGCTCGACGGCTATTTAGAGTACCCCAATGCCGCGAAGGCACTATACATTTACAAACATCCATGTCTTCTCCGGGATTCGAACCCAGTCCCTATGGCACAGCAGTCAGCATCACTAACCACTATACCGGATGGGTGACAGCCTAAGATTGTTATGTGTATTTATTTATTTTAGTTTAATTTTTATGAAAATCATTTTTCTATTGCAGGCATCAGATGACTTCCAGACAAAGAAAGAAATTTTAGATCTGAAAGATAATAAAATTGCTGAACTTGAGGTAATTTTAAAGTACTTTTGTTGGTTTGAATTAGAAATGTTCTGTACTTATAAAAACTTCTTAATGTGCCTCCACCCACCTGTAGCCCTTTTTAAATCTATTTATTTATTTGATATTTTTGTAATCATATGTAAACCTTACAAAATGGTGTTTTTTGTAGACTTTCAGCATTAAATTATTTCTTTCCTAATGTTATATATCAATATTTATCAAAAACTTCTTGTTTAAAATAATCACACAAAAAGTATCCCTCAACATATATTTCTTGTGCCGATTTTGTAATTACAAATCTGTATTTTATAAAGAAATATTTTAAATGTTTCATTAAACTATTTTAAATTTTTGTTATTTAGATATAGTGCAAAATCATAAATAATGCTGTCTGTCTTCTGTAAGAAAATAGGTTTTTAACTTAGATTAACATTTAAATAAGATTGTTGCATGGAAATTGCTCATTGAAGGATAAGATAAGCTAAAATTGTTAAGTTGCAATACAGTCTTCGCCTAAATATTGAATATTAGTAGTAATTATCTCTAGGAGCATTGAAATAAAACATTAAAATATAAAATTAATTATTAAATTTTTTTCAAATGTTTTATTTGTTGATGATTCATTCACATTCAAGAAGTTAAAAAAAGTTTTGAAAAACACTTTTATAGATTCTATTAAAATTTGTCATTCAAAAATATTTTTAAAAATTTTGAATAATTTGATATTATATGGTTCTTAAAAGAAATCTTTTTTTCTCCTTTAAATTTCATTTTTGTTTATTTGTTTTTGTGATTCTTTTTTTTTTTATTATTTCATCTCTGTATTATTTGTTATGATTGCTACTATAAATGTTCTGTGCTTAAATACAGTAAATTGTATGTATATGGACTGAATTTAAAATATATAAATAATATATGGTTTGTCATTTTTCAAATGCAGAAAAAATCCACAATAAACTGGCAAGCTCTTTTGAACAACTCATAATTTATTCTGATTGTCTCTAGTAACTACAGTAGATTTTTTTTTCTAACAGAAAACAAATAACACACATATAACCTATAATGGCTCAGATTCAAAAATCACA